>JADRCD010238763.1:0-14875 GCA_019843815.1 Montemys delectorum
CAACCCAAAGTACCAGTGCTTCTTGTGGTTGCGGCTCTACCAAGTGTCCACTTAGCCAATATAGCAAAGCCCTAAGATGCACCAATGTCAGTTCCTCTAGCTCTCAATTGACTTAAAACCACTAAATTTTCAGTTCACACAGCCTGAGTAGTGTCCTCTTCCTCTGACAATCTTTGGTCAGCTCCCTGCAGCTCTATACATAAACACCATTTGGATAAGGTTTTGACCCCTACTGTACCTGGTTATCTCCTCCTATCTCAGTCCAATGGTTGATACAAGCTTCAAAGGTTGAAATGTCAGATCATAAGCACACAAGATGATTATAGAAAGGCAAACAAGGAAAGAGACCATGGGTTAAGGAGCAAGATGGCAATTTTCTGAGTCAGGTGTGCTTGCATCTGAGGCCCTTATATATTAAAATCTCTTTGCAGCAAAATGTTTTAAAGACTGGCTTGCCTAATGTTAAGTAGAAGCTTTAGCCCATGTTCCCTGTTATTGCTGACTTCTTTCCCCTATCCTGACCTTTGACTAGCATTTCAGCTTTCCTGGGCCCTGGGAAGAATGCCCTAATTTCACCTGAGAAGTAGTTACAGAAGACAGTATGTCACCTCTTATCATCAACAAAAGGCTGGATTGTCAGATCCAAAGAAAATCACCCTGGTTCTACAGGACCACCTTGGATAGCAAAGTCAACTTAATGTCAACATGCTTCAAATTATTACATAAAATACAAACAGAAGAAACATTGTATACTTTTTTTTTTATAAACAAAGCCACAATTATCCTGATACATCTAACACACAACAAAGAAAGAATATTACTGATCAATTTCACTTATGAACATAGATACAAAAATTCTTAAACTGAATTGTAAGAACAAACAAAAAGATCATCAACCATGATCAAGTAGGTATCATATTAGAGATATAGGGATCATTCAAGATATATAAATCTAATCAATGTTATCCACCAGATACACAGACAAAAAGGACAAAACTATGCGATCATCTCTTTAGATGAAAAAGTGCATTTGGGAAAAAAAAATTCAACATCCATTCAAGATGAAAATCAACATAAGAAAGGAAGATTACAGCTAACACTCTGCTAACATCAACCTAGAGAGAAACTCAAAGCATTTCCACTAAATCAGGAACAAGATAAGGTTTTTCACCTTCTCCATACCTTGAAGGCCTTGCTAGAGCAATAAGACAACATAAGGAGATCACAAGGATACAAATAAGAAAAGAAGAAGACAAAATACCTTTATTTGCAGAAGACATGATAGTATATACAAGTGAGTCTCAAAATATTGTTGGGAAGGTCCTACAGATGAGAAACACTTAAAAGATGGAGAGATCTCCCACGATAAATGCAAGAGTGAGGAGTAGCCTTGTATTCATTGGCACAGCAAAACACTTTCTCAACAGGACACTTTTAGCACAGGAAGTAAGATCAATATTAGTAAATGGCATCCTATGAAACCGAGAATCCTCTGCACATTGTCTGTCACTTAGACAAAGTGGCAGACTACAGAATGGAATTTTTGGTTTTTTTTACCAACTGCATATGTAATAGAGTGTTAATAATTAAAGTTCTTAATGGAAAATGACAAATGGTTGAGAAACAAACATATGGTCAATATTCTTAGTTATCAGATGTTGGGCCCCCAAAGCCCCTGGCATCTCAGTCTCCATCTTGTCCCTGAGCCATCCTCTATTAATTAACACTCTTTTGTCTCTTCCACTATCTTGCTCTGACCCTGCAGTTAACTCAGGATATTTTATGATAGGGAGCTTTCCTGACACCTTACAATGAGGACATTCCTTTCTGGACTTTTCACAATGAGGACACTCCTTTCTAGACATTTTACCATGTGGACATTCCATTTATGCTGATGTGTAACCAAACTATAATTTGGGTTTGGCTTATGCACCTGGGCAAATTCCTTTATGGTCTGTAGTTTTAAACAGCCCCTTTCCCTGGAATAAATTGAGACTTGATTAGAATATTTTGTCTTTGTCTTGTCTCCTTCCTTTGTGCCTCCTGTTCCCAAGTTTGTCCTTGCAGTTCCCTCTTCCTGTTTAGTTCTGCAGGTTGGGGCAGCTGGCAGCCAGCAGTGGAGCTCGAGTATGAGGGGACCAGTGAAGATCACCACAGTGTTTTAATTTTGCAGGTTGGGGCAATCAGGAAAACACAAATCAAAACTACATTGAGATTTCCTTTTACAGCAGTCAGAATGGCGAAAATAGATTTTAAAAACACTCCAAAAACAAAACCTCACCAGTTTGTGCTGGTGAGGATCCAAGAAGAACACTGAGTATTGCTGAATGCAAACTTGTACAATCACTATGGGAATCAATGTGGTAGCGCCTAGAAATCAATTTACATTAAGATCCAGCTAACTCATACTTGCACATATAGTCAAGGACTCTACATTCCATAACAGAGACACTTGCTCAATCATGTTCATTGCTGCTCTATTCATAATAGCCAAAAATTGGAAACAGTCTATATATCCATCATCAGAAAATGGATCAGGAAAATATGGTATTTACATGTGGCTGCCTGCAGCCACACACGAATGAGTTTTCTGGAATGGGAGTAGGAGCCTGTGAAAAAGGGAACTGGACTGCCGGAAGGGGTTAAAAAATGAGACTGAGGCATGGTCTGCTTTTAGTTCTCCATCACCATTCAACTCTCTTTGTTACAAGCAGGTATGTAGAGAAAAACCCCTCCCCCAGTCTGTCAGCAACTCATGGCCCAATCAACATCTTCATCTTCAGTCTCTGGAGGCAGGACTTCCCGTGTAACAGGAACTTAGAGAGAAGCCTGGCTATTAGGAGGAGGTTGGAGAGAGATGTGGCTATTTGCAGGAGATGAGAGAAAGGCATGGCTATTTGTGGCAAGGCAAGGTCTGAAAGAACCAGCTCTTAGCTGGAGGAGGGTCACGTTTACACAATGAAATATTACTCAGCTCTTGAAAAAGAAAAACAATGTAATTGGCAGGTAAGTGGATGGAGCTAAAATAGTATCCTAAATGTGGTAACCCTGACTCAAAAAGAAAAATATGGTGTGTATTTGACCATATGTGGATATTAGCTGTTAAGTCCTCAGTAAGCAGGCCATAATCCCTATAGCCATAGAAGTTAGGTTAGAGTTAGGAACTACAGGGTGAAAAGAACATCCCTAGGCATGTAAAATCGACTAGATACTTACAGTTAGAGGGGGCTGTCGGGACTGTGTCAAACGGGAAGAGGGGATAAGATAGGAGAGTGAGGAAGGAATTATGGGGAGGGGCTGCTAAATTATGGGATGGGGTATTCGAGGGGTTGTATGGAAGTCTGCTACAATAGATGCTTCTTAAAATACATATCTGAAATCAATCTATATGGACTAATCAAATAACGGGGGAATATGCCTCAGCCAGGCACCTCTTGCCACCAAATGAGCCTCCAGTTCTGTGAGTGGGTTTCTTCTAATCAAGTTGTTGGCTAATGAGGTCCCATGGAACCCCCAAAACAATTCAGACAGTTTCCGAGGCTATGGATTTTCACAAACTGATGGTAAGGCCCAACTGCTGAAAAGAGCCCTTACATAACTCACGGAAGACAGAGTACTCAAGCCTTTGCTTACCTCGAGCCTTCAGGTCTTCTGACTAGTGTTCATGGTAATGGAAGGTGCTATGTATGCTACCTGAGGAGAAAGGTCACCACCAGCCCAGATACAAATCTTTTGATCTACAATGATACTCCCACAAAAGTTATCTAATTGGATTTAAGTCCTACTCCATGAGATGGCACCCGTGCCTGACACTTCACGTGGCCAATATCTTGGGATTAGATAGGTCTTGGACCTAGGGAAAAGCTGAATACCAATGTTCTACTCAAGGAACACAGCAATAAAAATGAGACCTAATCAAAATCTGCCATACTCTGTCCTGCTCAGCCACCCTCAGAGAAGACTCAAAATCTGCCATACTGTGTCCTGTAAATGGGAACAAATACAGAGACTGACAACTGGACCTTGTTCAGGGAGTGAAGGACCTTGGAACATTCAGCCTTAAATGTAAAGTCTTTATCAAATCTCTTCCCTCAGGGCTCAGAGAACTCTGCAGAAGAGCAGGCAGAAAGATTGTAAGAGCCAGTGTGGATGAGAACACCAAGGAAACAAGACCTTGTAGACACAAGAGGACTGAGGTACATATGAATTCACAGAGACTGGAGCAGCATGATCAGGGCCTGTACGGATCCAAGTTATATGGGGGTCACAGCACTGAGAGTGGAAGTCAACACAGCAAGCCCCCATCCCTAGTCCAGAAGCTATCTCCCACTGATATCTACTTGCAAAGGAAAAACTATTTTTCTCCATTGGTTTTACTAGGCACAGAAATCACACTTATGACTATGCCCAGTAGCAGATGGCCTACAGAAAATACACTCAAGGTATTTTTAGAGGTATTTTTAATTCATAGTGCTTTGTCTGAAAATCTTTTTTATTTTTTTTTATTTTTTTATTTTTTTAGCTTGCAGGTTTTTTGGTTATATATCAAGGTTTCTGATTTTGTGTTTTTGTGGGATTTGTGTGTGTAAATGTGTCTCTGCATGTGTTTGTATTTACTCTGTTCTTGTTTTGCTTATTGGCTTTGTCCAGTTATAGCTTGTTTTTATTTTATCTTATTAACTTAAATTATTAAATTATTTTTAATATTCTCATTTGTTTCTTAATGAGAGAAAGAAAGGGTGTGGATTAACATGGGTGGGAAATTGGGCAAGATTTGGAAGCATTTGGAGAAGGAAACCACAATTAGAATATATTAGAATATAGACAAAAAATCTATTTTCATTAAATGAAAGGAAAATAAGTAAAAAAGAAAAAAATTGTTAAGATAATTACTATTCAAAAATAAACTTTAAAATTATTTTGAGATCATTATAATTACATTTCTTTCTTCCCTATACTTCCTTAAAAACTTCATATATATACACTTCCTCCTTCCTTTTCAAATTCATGGTGTGTTTTGCATTAATTATTATTGAATACAAGCATACATATGTCTAAATAGACCCCACTTAGTTAGTATAATGTTACTTTTATGCATGTCTTCAGGGCTGACTATTTGGTGTTGGTTAGTCATTTGGTGTGCCCTTCCCCCTCAGCATTCCTTAATTGCTTGTAGTTCTTTATGTGGGTTGAACCTCAACTGCCCATTCTATTCTGTGCATTTAAAGTAGTTAGGTTAGCACGTATAAATTTAATGTTAATGCTTATGCATTGAATGGCTTCTGTCATCTTTCTATTTCTTCCTATTCATAAATCTGAGGTATATTCCCAACCTTCAAAAGGAAAATCTATTTCCATAAATTTCACCTTAAACCATGATGTGACATCATCCCTGCCACACACAATGGGAAAGATAACCAGCCCACGTTGTAAAGTGTAACTAGCCCATGTTGTAAGCTATTGTAAGCTGTAAAACCCTGTTCTGAAAAGGTATAAAAAGTAAGAGCTTTGTTCCACCATGGTTACCTTTGCTCCGAATGCTAGACGACCCCAGTATACTGGATCAATTAAAACCTCTTGCTGATTTCACCCATCTCCGTCCCTGTGTCTTCGAGAGTGGGATAGCCATGCCGAATTTAACAGCCTCGCCAGGCTCAGTGCATGCTTACGATCCTGGTCTTCCATTATTACATCATGGAGATGAAAATGAAATGAACAGCCACAGTCTTCGCTAGACTGCAACCTCCAGGTGACACTGCTGCCACCCAAGGGTGGCTGCTGTGCAAAGAATCTTCCCATAGTCACTGGAATTCACCATTAATTAAAAAAAATGACAATGACATTTGCTGTTCTTGTGGCTAGTGTATGCTTCTGTTATGAAGGACAGTAGCAGTGAGCTCCTGGCACCCCTGTTCATTTCATAGTGTCTCCTATGACCAGCACTGTTTAGATGAAGTTATTGAATAATTTCAGGAGATATGCAGAGCCACATAATAAAAATTTTATAGAATGGATTTAGAAGTACATTTCTTTAACCCCAGTAACCTAGTAGCCAAAGAATAAAGATCTTGGTGAGTCTGAGGCTAGCCTGGTCTACATATCAAGTTCCAGAGCAGCTAACCTACATAGAGAGATCCTGTCTCAAAAAGAAAAAACTAGAGCAACAAATCAATCCATTTTATGTTAGTGCTCTAACTTAAAAGCAAAATCCCACTGAGCGGCTGGAGAGATGGCACAGCAGTTAGGAGAAAGCACTCACTGCTCTTGCAGAGGACTTGGGTTTGGTTCTTAACACACCATGGTGAGCCATAACCTTCCCTACCTCAAGTCCCAGGGGATCCAGTGCCCTCTTCTAACCTCTGCAGGCACTGTATATGCCCAGGAAAGTCTGTCACATAACAATAACATGCAGTTAAGTGCTATAAAGTCATTAAATTCTCTGAGTTTTTGTTAAGAGTGTATGTTCTTTGTAACTGATCATCTATATAAGCCAACTTGGAGTCCTACAGTAACTGTCATAGGAACATACCTTCCTTACATTTATGGTTTAAACACTCCTGTGTTTGACACACTGTGCAGTTCTCTGAGAATGCAGAAGCAAATCACACACAAAATTTTTCTTATTAGTTTACTATATATAAGATAGACTGTAAAGTAGAAAGAGCTAAATGCCATAGGAGCAGAACACTGGGGAAAGTATTTTTCTGAATGAGATATGCCTGTATTTATCTAGAAGAAAAAAAAAACACAAGTAAGCCCAGCAGTGGTGGTACATACCACTCAGCTCAGAACTAGGGAGTCAGAGGCAGGTGGATCTCTGAGTTCAAGACCAACCTGGTCTACAAAGATCTCAAGACAGCCATGAATACACAGAGAAATCCTGTGTCAAAAAACCAAAGAAACAAACAAACAAAAAATATAATCAAAATACAGATTCAAATAAACAAAGTCTACTACACAAAATAATTTATTTTTTTTACTGTATTTCAATATATTTGTGTTTGTGTATGTGTGTGTGCGTGCACGAATGTATGCAGTGCAAGTTTGAAGTTTACAGACAGCTTGCTATGGATGGTTTTATGCTTCCAACATGTGGATCCAGGTGTTGGACTCAGGTTATCAGTCTTAGTAGCTGGTGTCTTTACCATCAGAGTCATATTCCTGTCTCTGAACTAATACTTTAATAGAGAGCAAGGCTATGTGGGGCTTACAGAGTGACCTTGTTATGAAACAAAGTTTACAAAAAGGGATAGTGGTAAATCTCAGTAGTACAGTGTTTGTCTAGCATGCATGAGAACATTTAATCCATAGGTAAAGTAAGAGTTAACTGAAGAGTTGCTTGTGACCTGTTATTTCGTCCTTTTTGGGACTCATCAGTACAGTGTAGCACATGATCCAAAAATTTAAAATATTTTTCCTTAAAACCTATGTTTGTCTAAATGATTACAAGATTAGGGATCAAATGCTTTGAAGGGCTTTCAGTAACCAAGTGTCTCCTGATCTGAAAAGAACCTAGTAAAGAATAAAATTCAAATGGCATACACATGTATGGAATTCTTAAAAAAGTTAAATTTGGAAAATAAAATGACATTTGCTTGTATCATATTCTTAGTTTGCTTCAGTTCTAAAGAACTCAGAAATAGTGTAAAAATATTTGACAATGCTATTAAATCACAAAGTATACAGCATTGCTTTTAATCCCTTCATATTGGTTATTGAATTTTTTTTAAAAGAATGATGACTATATTTACTATAATATTTGGAATGCATGGGCCAATTATCATCTTTCTTGTGACTATTGAATCATTTTCATGGGTTCAGTCACCCCACATTTTAGGTTCCTTGAGTTTCTAGCAAGGACCACTGAAAAAATTCACACCTCATCATAAAATAGAGCCCACTGTTTATAAATTTAGTTTTAGATATCAGTACTATCTCATACCCAAAGACCTCTTTGATTTAGAATCATCTTTCCAAACTCTATGTGGTGGTATAGCTATAATCCTCTAAGCAAGTTTTCATCTTTGCTGTCAAATGATTATTGATGGATTTTGATAATGGTTTTAGTAGATCAGGAGTAGAGCAGCAACTGTAGATAACAGGTCACAGAGCATCTGTTTCTCACTCATGCACATTTGCTAACCTGGATTTTCATCTACTGGGCACTCTAAGATGTTGCTTTTGGATTTGCTACAAATCCACTTCCTATGTGTATAGCTCCTGCCACTGCTGATTCCATTGTCACTCAGGAAGCCACATTCTCCTCCTCCTCGGGTGAGAACCCTAAAACAAACAAACAAACAAACAAACAAAAAACAATAATTACTGCACAAGCCAACAGTGCTTTGAAACACCAATGCTAGGTGCACAGAGAATGTTTTACATCGTCAGGGTTCAACTTGAACAGCACCTGCATTATTCTTCAATGTTGAGCCATGTAATGTGTACAAGGGAATTGACTGGTGTTTGCTGCCATGTTCAAACAAACTGCTGCCAAAGATGACCTCACTGAGGGTGATCTTCTGTTCTATTTTGAAGCATTTAACATGAGTTATACAAGTTGGGAAAACTTCAATTTTTAGTAAAATTTTAGTAAAATTTCATGATGGCTGTAAATGGGTCTGTGTTTTATGATTCTAGTGAAATGACTCCACTCAAAATGGCTTGCTATGCTCACAAACAGCAGTGTCTCATTACTTTTGATGAGAAGACTTTAGAGATGTTGCTAATGTCTCAGGAGTCTTTGCTTCTGTGAACAGGTATATCTGTGCAAACAGAGGACCAACAAGTCTTCCCCATGCAGCTCTGCACTGGTTTCCTGGGCTTTAGAGTCCCCTCCTCCCATCTATAGTTCTGACACAAGGTATTTATCAGCAGAGAAAAGATTTCAGTTGGTGATGGAGCAGACAATATCTCCCCCAGATATCATCACCATTTTAAAGGTTTTGAGAGAAATCGAATTAACTAAATGCCTTGAAAATCATGGCCAATAAATGGGTGCATATCCGAAGGACTTAGGTTTGTGATGTTGCGGTGTTTGCTGGGGATTGGTTGTGAATGGAAGCACACACTCTGGCTCTGAGCCACACCTGACGTTCTAAGGTTTATATTTTCTTTCTTCCCAGTACAGTTGGTTTCACATGACATAGCCATTCATCTCCTACTCACACATGTCACAGCAAGTGAACACAGTATGATGGAAAGTGTTCTAGAAACGTACAAGTTGCTGTACTCAGTGTTGTCTGTCCACATCCAAGGGTGCTCTGTTGATGCTCTGTGCAGGCCAATCCAGTGGTCAGAAGCCCCCTTGTATCTCTTCAGAAAGTTCTGTCATAACACAGGTAAAGCAAATACATGTGTCTCAGTTTCATATGATCCTTGAGTCTCTACCCTAGAGCCTCCTCTCAGGATGGGAGCATCTTATAACTGAGGGTCATCAACTTTGGAGCCATAATAATCCTCAGTTCTCAATGTAAGCATTTTACACCCATAACCCAAAATACATTGATGATCACCCGTCCCAGTATGACTTGGGAAGTCCTTGATTTACAATGTCCTTGCCATTTTTAATAGATGCCACATTCATTATGCAACATGTGAATGCTTGGAGAAAAGCTTACATGACCACAAGGAATCTGAGGAGATTGTATGTCTGGCCTGTGAGGTCTTACTATGAGCACTACATGAGAAGAAGATTTCTGCAATAGCTTAGGGCTCAAGCCAGAAGCAATAACATCAGGAAAGGGCACAAGCTACTATTCTCCATATATACCCCACCTGCCTGAATGAGATCCTTCCTCATGCTTTAGCTCCAAGCTCTCTATCTCAAGGCAGAACATATTCAACAAAAAAAAAACAACAAACCCATTACTGATCCCCTTTCTTACCAGCTCCTCCAAGCTGTCAAATAGAGCTAGATGGGCATCTAGTGCCATGCAGGAGGACCGGCTGAATGTCCAGTTTCCCACGTCTTCAGAAAAATAAAAACATCTACTTCCAAATCCAATCCAGCCACTTGGGCATGTGGCATAGCAAGGTTCACAGCTCTCCACGACTGGGTTTTTCTTGCTTACTAAAATGCAGACAGTGATATAAAATGTAATAAGGGAACATTTCCATGTCTGGTCCCTTTGTCTAGCCATCAAATCTTGGTTGTGAGGTGTGTGCTTGCACTGTAGTTTTCCTAACTGATCACTAGGGGAGACCCCTCCCCCCACCCCCCAGCATGAGGGTTCTCAGCCTTCCAATGAGGCTCTATGGAAATGTTTTTTCTTTTCTTCTCTGTACTATGTGTTTTGAGACAGAATGTAGCTATGTCCTCCTGCCTGGTCTTGATCTCACAATGAGGGCTGAACTTGTCTGGAGATTGTAGCAATCCTCCTGGCTGTTCTCCCTGAGGGCTGGGAACAAGACACCATACCCTATGAGAAACTCATTTCTAGGCCATCAGCTCCTTAGGACTGTCCCTGATTCCTTGAGTCCTACAGTGTGCTTTCCCATAATCTTCCTTCACATTCTCCTTTTTGCTAACAAAAGAAAAGAAACTCCTTACCTGTCTGGATTTTACTATAGAGAAATGCCAGCATGCAAAACATGGCAGGATCAATTTTTGACACCAACATTTTGATCACAAGCTTCCTATAATTTTCTCTCTCTCTCTCTCTCTCTCTCTCTCTCTCTCTCTCTCTCTCTCTCTCTCTCCATCTATACCTACATCTACGTCTACATATATGTATATGCAAACATATGCTGGATTTTGTTATAGAGACTTAAATTGGGTATCATTAAGAAATTTACCAACCATGCTGGGTAGTGGTGGCATATGCCTATAATCCCGGTAACCAGGAGGCAGAGGTGGAGGCCGGAGGGCGGAGGTGGGGCCAGAGGCGGAGGCAGAGGTATGCAGAACTCAGCCTGTTTAGAAGCTGGAGAGATGGCTCAGTGGTTAGGAGCACCGACTGCTCTACTGAAGATCCTGAGTTCAAATCCCAGCAACCACATGGTGGCTCACAGCCATCTGTAATGAGATCTGATGCCCTCTTCTGGGGTATGTGAAGATAGCTACAGTGTACTTACATATAATAAATAAATAAATCTTTAAAAAAATTAATAAAAGAAGCAGGGATGCTTATATACTACTGGTAGAAGTACAAACTGATATAGTCCACATGGAGGGTCCTCAGTAAACTTAAAAATAGACCTGCCTTGTGACCCAGTTATGATACTCCTGGGCATATATTGAGAGAACTCCACATCCTACCACAGAGACACTTACACATCTGTGTTTATAGCTCCCCTATATACAATAGCAAGGAAACTGACTTGACCCAGATGCTCACCAACTGACAGATAATGTAAATGTGTTACAGGTACAAACCAGAATGTTATTTAGCTGTAAATGAAATTTGTAGGAAAGAGGTGGGGGACCTAGAAAGTATAATATTAAGGAAGGTATAAATGACAATGTGAATATGCTGCAGAATTTGGAGAATAAGTCACTTACCTTTTGAAAAAAGAACAGAAAGAACAACTACAGCTACAGTGAGGACTATGATCACTCCATAGCAGCAGTAAAGCTTAACAGGAGGCTCAGGGGAGACAATTCTAAGACATTTTGCTTGGAGTTTTCTACCTGAAAATATAAATCTGAGAATGTCAATCTTGAAAACCTTTTATAGAAAAATATAAATTTACCCTAGAATCATGTGCAGATTTGGCTTGCACACCTCTAGTGCAAACCCCTTCATAGACGTTTTCAGTGCACAAATGATGTCCTTGGTTCACAGAACACTAGAGGAAAGGGAAACAGACTTTTTGTCATGGAATCTTCCAGTTATTGAACTAAGGGCCAAGGAAAGAGCAAGAAACAGAAAGAGTGAAGATCAGGATGAAGGAGAAAGAACAACAAATATCTATAGATATAGTTCCATGTGAATACACCTGGTTAGGGCTAAGGAAACAACAACAACAACAACAACAACAACAATAATAATAATAATAATAATAATAATAATGAGAAAAATATACAATTCTAAAGAGTCTATTACAGGGGCTCTAAAAGTCATAAATGAGTTCATAATATTGCAGGAAAAATGTATCAAGGCACAAAATAGTTTTCATTTTATACACTATCTCCTCTTCTTATTTCTCCTTTTATTTAAACCTCAAGTGTTTATTATGGAAAATTTGAAGCATATAAAAACAGTATGATAAATTCTCAAGTCAGGATAACTTTTCTCACAGAACTATGGGGTATGTATGTATATCTTTGCAAGAAATAAGAATGTTCCAATTATGGGAAAGTTTAGTTCGGTTGAAAACCATCTACGCTCTTTTTGATCTCGCTTTTATGGTGAACATGAACACTGTTTTCCAGAAAACCCAATATTTTTTTCACTAAAACAAACAAGTAAACAAAAATTAAAGCAATGGAAGAGAGTAGAAAGAAATAAAAAATGAAAGACTGAAACACAGTTTCCAAATATAGAAGGGGGTTTTCTTTCTTAATACTGAAAGAGAAATCCCACAGGATTGTTCATTTCCACAATTTAGCACAAATCCTTCATGCTATAAGATTTGCTAGTGGGGGGTTCAGCCTCACCCTGCATCTCACCTTCCTCCTCCCCTTTGAGGCAGATATGCAAAGCCCAAGCTCCAGTCCCACGGGGATCTTCATAGCTGTGCTCATTGAAAACTCTGCTGTCAGAGTTTCCTTCACTCTGGGACACAAGGAGCATGCTCTACAGCACCATCCACTAATTCACCAGAGTGTCCTAACAAGCTACAAGCTACACACACACACACACACACACACACACACACAAACACACACAAAACAGGCTAAAGAAACAAATGAAAACAAATATACAACAAAACCCAAACCCCCAAACCAACCAAACAACCAAAATTCAGGCTCAGGCTCTTTTTTTTTTTTTTTTTTTTTTTAAAGATTTATTTATTATTATATCTAAGAACACTGTAGCTGTCTTTAGACATACCAGAAGAGGGCGTCAGATCATATTACAGATGGTTGTGAGCCACCATGTAGTTGCTGAGAATTGAACTCAGGACCTTTGGAAGAACAGTCAGTGCTCTTACCCGCTGAGCCATCTCACCAGCCCAGGCTCAGGCTCTTGTAGTTAATTCATTATTCATTTCTCTTGCCTAGAAATAATTGAATATTAAATACTTGGATAGAGTAACTAATATAACAGATACCTCCAAGCATCTCCCCTTCTACAGAGTTACCATGACAGGCAAACAGGCAGGATGCTTAGCTCCTCCGAGGATCTCTGTTGAAACTCCCCTCTATCCCTTTAATTTGATTCAAATTGCATTAAAATACATACCCACTTCTCCCTTCTGCAGGCAGTCTGCAGCAGTGAGGTCTGTCGTCCATATGCCCATGGAAGCCTCTTCAACCTTTGCAGCACTTATCTGTGAGCTGCAAGGAAGAGCTGAGACTCAACTGAATTCAGGAGGAGATTTGAAAGGAAATTGTGAAAGAGAAGGAGCCTTATATACTGTAGTTCAACCCAGATGGGTGATTCATTAATCACTCCCTCTCAGTCCTGAACACATCACCTGTCACACATAGGTTTCTGTTTGTTGGAGAAACAGAATCACAAGGTCGGGATTGTGACACGAAATCAAGTGGACTTTAAACACAATAATCAGAACTGATAAATGCCTGAGAATTAGAAATGTCCCTTACTTATCACTGATTCTTTAAGAAAAATAATGCTTTGATGAAAGCATATTGTTATTTATTTTGAGACAGGGTCTCACTTGTAGTTCTGGCTAGCTTTAGTCTCACTTTGTAGATCAGGATGGACTCAAATTTTTGGAGAACAGCTTGCCTCTGCTCATAAGTGCTAGCATTAAAAGTGCAAGTCACCACACTCTGCCCATATATTTTACTTTTGGAGCATTTTTACTCACAGAATCTCTAGATTTGGCCATTCTCACAATCGTGAATAATTATGATGTTGGTTAGAATAATAAGGGCACTGATGAAATGCAGGTGAAGGGGAACACAGAGTTACAGAGCCATGACGTGTCCAGGGACCTGTCCCAGGAGCAGCAGCTCCATCCTTGGTGGACACTCCACAAAGAGTGCAGAAAAAGATATATTTGAGAGAGATATTCTTGCATGATTTACAGTAAGTAAATTGGAAAGTTACAACAGTCGTGTCAGTTGTGTGCTAGAGTGCATCAAAGAACTAAATACAACAGATAAGAGAAGAATGAGCATACAGTGCATGTGGTAAAGTGCAGTATAAAGTGTTTTGTGTTTTAGTTCCCTGATGTAATGGACAAGGAGCAAAGTCCAGGTATATCCACAACAAGGTAACACTGTGGCATGTGCACTTTGCTCTGGTTATTTTTGAGAAAGAGGGCAGGAATAAACCCCTTATAAAGACCACTAAGCATTTGTTATACTGGCTTTAAAAGACCAGTAAACAATAATAGAGTAATAATAGAGTAAGTGTCTGTGATTATGTACTAAGACTTTGGCATATCTATTAATGTTAAGCACCATCAAACCCGCTATAGTAAATATATTCATTTATATGTACATAGAGAGGCATGTACAAAATGGTCACACTACCATTATTTCTAGCAGTCAGTCAAGAAGCCTGGATGCTCATTAATAGCATCTGTTAGAAACACAGTATTCTGTATTTATGTGGTGTGCATGCTAGACATCACTGAACAAGAACCCACTCGGAGTAGGCAACAGTCTGGATGACATCAAAATCCCAGTGAGCAGTGAGATGCTGTGAAATACGTGGCAAATGCCTTCACTTTTATGAAGTTCAAAACCAAGCATGTAAACACATCTGAAGTATACAGTGCATAAAGAGGTAGAGCC
>JADRCD010238764.1:9468-49338 GCA_019843815.1 Montemys delectorum
TTTTTTTTTTTTTAGGACAGAGTTTCTCTGTGCAAATGGACCAGATAAGCCTGGAACTCAAGACATCTGCCTACCTCTGTGTCTCAAGTGCTGGGATTACAGGTGTATATCACCACTATCCTGCATGGAATCAACTCTTAAAGGTCTTGAAAAGCATATTATTTCCCAAGTGACAACAGAACAGGAAAGAGTAGAGGTATATAGAGAAAATTCAGATCATGAGGAATGAGAAAGCTCAAAAGCTACTGAGAAAGAAACAGAATTGATTTCAAAGGAACTGTCTATGAGAATGTCTTTATTTGTTGCAAAAGTACAAAGGGTTCATAAGCACAAAACTTCCCATTTACCCCAAATGTTAAAATACAGTAGTACAAAGTCCATCTTATACAGAAAAATACAAAGCATAATACCTAACCTAGCTAAGGAATCATTAAGTAAAAAGGCAGAATGTCATTCACACATGTGACCTTGAAATTTAGCACCTGCACATTCCTAGAGCTCAGCTAGAAATATATGGAATGGAGTAAGAATATGTCCCAAGAAAAGGCCAAAGGACTGTGTGCAGGCAAGGGAAGGACTGCAAAGGATCACATGTCAGATGCTGTGGGCAGATCAGAACAAAGCAATACAGTACACTACCCCAGGAAAAAAGGCATTTGAGAAATTAATCTGATAGGATGGTGTATGTGCAATGGGATGAAAACAAACAATAAAATAAAAAGAGAGTTATTCATGATTATGGTCTTCTTGCTATTAAAAATCTAGAAAAGACAAAAGCCACATTTCATTTATTAGATCTACAGTGAACACTTACTGCATGATAGCCAGTATTTTTCTGCATCAACTGTCCAGTGACATGCTACCATGAAGATTTAATAGGAGTGAATGAATTATATGTTGAAAAACAAACCCAGCTTTGATTATTCAGAGTAGTGAGTCAGCAATGTCAGACACTGCTAAAGCCGTGGCACCAGCTGACTACTGAGAGTGATTCACAAGACGACGCTTGAAAGGAGCAAGTGAATGCGCACATAGAGTTTAATAAGACTGGAGTTTCGGTGTTTAAACATATCTCCTTATTACCTTGATTAACATATTAATGATATTATTTATGATATGAAAGGCCTGGAAGAAAAAGCAGAGTAGACTAGAACAGTAAACTGCATGCTGACCAGGAAAAGCTCATACACCAAGTGCTCCTCAGGTCACAGCCGCTTTCAGAGTTCTTTTCTATTTTGAAAATTTTAAAATATACTTACTGAAAAAATAATTTCTCTTCTAGAAACACTGATAATCTTTTTAAAGTAAACTTATAGTAAGACAATGTACACAGATATATAATGCGTTTTAAATACTCTCTCTCAACGTCAGGTGGTGTCATATAAGGGCTCTTGAATATATTTCTTAATGATTCATTTTTAATATTTTATGTTCTTTTACTATGCTTAATTACCAAAGAATAATTTGTTTTGAAACAATTTAGTATTCAACATTAGATATAGGATCCTCAGTTATAGATAGTAATGGTCATTAATGATATTTTTAGGATATGAAAGGATATAAAAGGATATAAAACTTGAACAGATTTTTTTTATGTATTACTTGATTCTCAAAATACTCAATATTATTAATATGTTTGATATATAAAATGCATTTAAAATAATAAAAAATTTTAAGGAAAAAAACAAACACCAAAAAAATAAATAGTTAAAAAAAGAAGAGTAAATAACTACATTTAATGCCTTTTCAATACAATGCCAGGATAATTTGCATAAATCAAGAACACAGAATTTTAGAACTAATTTATTGGGACAACAAACACTTAGAAACAGTATTTAAAGTACTAAAATACTGCCACACATACATAACAGCAACAAACACTTGATTTAAATATTAGCATATTATATATAATAGATAATTAGTTTTAATAAAAATTCATTGCTAGGACTAGGGATATAGCTTGAAGGGTAAAGGCCCTTGGTACCAAGTCTCGTAATCTAAGGTGATCCCCAAGAACCACACAGATGGTAGAAGAAGAGAACCAACTCCTACAAGTTATCCTTTGACTTCTGAATGTCCACATGCACGCATGTTCAGGGACACGCAAACATGCATGCACGTGTACACATACGCACACAAAGGCACACATGCATATAAATAAATAGAACAAATTCTTTATTAAAAATACTTTGTTAACTCATTTAATTTAAGCACATTTACCTTAATACTGACGCAATATGGATGGTAACACTGACCACACTGTGAACAGGCAAGTAATCTTCCTTCTGCTCCTTGGCCAAAACTGCCACAAACTACACACATATCCTGAAAATTAGTAACATGTAAAGCTATTTTAAATTGCAGATAATTATAAGATTACACAGATTTTAAAAATATATTCTTAATTAACATAGTACTATAGCCTAACTGGATGATATCTAGGCAGATGGTATAGATTAAAATGGAGAAGAATTGAAACATGGAAAATTGAAGTTCAAACCTGATGCAAAGTGAACTTGTCACTACTAGAAAACAAGACAACTGTGTTGTGCATAGAGTTTTCTTCTTCATCTTTATTTGACGAAGTATCTGCAGCACACACCTATAAAAAGCAAAAACACCAAACATCATGCTGCGTTACTTACTTGTAGTACTTATTAAGTACTAACTTAACTGAAAATTCTTATCCAAATACAGTTTTTGTCCATGTCTAGACTAACAATTATACATAACATTAACTGAGAAATACTTTGACTCATAGTCAGGCATAGTAGTATACATCAATAATTATCGCACTAAGAAACCTAAGGCAGGAGGATGGTAAATATGAGGCTAGCCTGACTACACAGCAAGTCCCTGTCTCTAAAAATTAAGTCATGATCATTTTTTTTTAATTCACACAGTGATTACTTTAGACGTACAAGTGCCACAGAGAGGGACAAATGAGAACCCTAAAGTCAGTCTTCAGTAATACTTAATTATCCAAACATTCTAATCATTAAACTACAAAACTATAGCATATGTAAATTCGTGCATATCACTTTTAGTACCACTTGAAGACAGCAATGTGACTAGTTGAAACTGGAATATACTACAGTACACACAGGACTCAGTCCCAGGCTCGGGAGAGTATAAAAACAGTTAGCTGTCAATCTTACCTATACTACATGGGCAAATGGTGAGGATTCAAACATAGGAGTCACGAGGCACATTAACCTTCTTAGTTCACTACAACTTTTTAAACGGAGCTCCCAGGGGGGCTAAATTGCATATGTGGTTCTTACTCATTCCTATGAAATGGCATTACTTTAGAATATTACTATCATTAGTTTATCAAAATGTCAGTATTAGTAGAACAATTACCAACCAGGGTGCTCATTTTTGAATTTAATTATGTTTCACCAAACCAAGTAGGCACCAACTAGCACCGTGTAACATTTTCAATTTAAATCAGATTTAATCAATAATACTAATGCGATGTTATGGCCACAGCATAATTAACGACAATTTAAAGTCTTAAAAACTTTAAAAACTTCTGGTGACTACAGTTACAGGGGAAACCATTAAACAACCTAATATTTAACCCTGAGACCAAAACTTCTGAAGCAAATTTTAACATATAAACTGACATCAACTTGCATCAGCCCCAAGTGCTAAGACCTATAGAAACTCAGAGCAGTCATGCAATGAAGAGAAGCTGGGAACCAGAGGACTTCAGTGATTCCTGGGAGACTGAAGAGCTGAATGTCTTCACTACCTTGATTGTAAGGTGGCTTTCAAGGGCTAATTAAAGTATGCATTGCATGTGTGTCAAATATCCGTAACATATACCAATTATATATGTCTATTTTGAGTTTGACTGTTTGAGACAGGGTCCCGTTATGTAGTCACTGCTAACCTGGAATTCACTGTAAATCAAATGAACACAAATTCACATGATTGAGGCCTCTCAGGTGCTTCTCATGGTTAAAGGTGTGAACCACCATGCTGAGAAACAAATGAGTTTTCAATTTAGTTCATATAAAACACAAAGGACCAGAATCCCAGTTTTCTTGCTTCTGGTTAGTAGTAAAACTGAGTAATTTCATGCTTTTTGAACTTAAAATGGCATTTTAGAAAGCTGAAAAACAGAATTTCAGTTAAATAATAAAGGTTCTAATAAAATTTTGGCAATATTTATAAAATATATATTTTTTTCCTTCTGTTGCTGTCTGTCTCTCTCTCTTAGCTTTGGCTGTGCTGGAACTCTCTAAATAGATGAGGGCAGCTTTCAACTCAGAGATCGACCTGCCTCTGCCTTCTGAATGCTGAGAACAGACTGCAACAGCACAGCCAAATCACATAGACGTTACAATGCACAATTAAAAGAAACCTCAAAAATGTGTCAATCAGTATTTCTCAATCCAAAATAGTCATAAAATCTTGGCTATCACTGGAATCTGTATTCACCTACAGCATTTCTCAGGTTTTTTTTTTTTCCTATAGGTCTTATAGCAATTGTGATTGAATTGGGGTTGAAGAAATGGAGGCTCGGTACATAAGAGTACATATTATTCTTGCAGAGGACATGAATTCAATTCTCAGCAGCCAGGTCAAATGACTCACAACCCCTGAACTTCAGTTCCAGAAGACATGATGCCATATTCTGAATTCCCAGGGCACCAGGCACACACATACAAAAATAAAAATACTCATATACATGAAATAAATATGACTTTTAAAAATGAATTCAATAATAGTATATTTTAATAAAAAAAGAAAATACACTAAAAATTGTAGAGGCTGGCATAAAAAAAATGTTAAAGAAGAAAGGAAGAAAAGGATGATAAATCAGAAAACAAAAAGACCTAAGCAGACTTCCAAAATAAAACAACTGTTGTCAAGCAGAAACATGTAAAATGTAACGGGATGAGACTACTCCTGGGACTCTTAGGATGGAGACAACTTGTTACAAATGAGAGTATCACCATTAATTGCTACTGGACTAATAAGAGCAAAAGTCTCACCCCAGGTAATACAACAGCTCCAATTCCACTCTTTAGTTTAGACCTGCCTCTGCCACCTCGTCCTGACAGCCCAGCACCACGAGGTCTCCGCTTTCCTGGAAATCCAGACCCTCGGCCCTGCATGACAGGTACAGAAGTTCACATTTCATAAAAGCCCAAAAGAACTTTTAAATCTAGATGTCAGTGAAATAAAACATTTTATTAATTGTTACACAAATATTTACCTTTTTACATAATTAGATGATACATATTAATAGACCAGACTTACTATTTCTATCCATAACTTAGAAATAAAACTACTTAAAGCGTTGGAAACAGTGTTGCCTCTATCACCCTGAGTGCTTCATATCAGCAGGCCTTACTCCCTACATCTTTATTCTCGGTGGTTAGAGGCACTATCCTTATACAGACATCTCTGCATGCACACACTCTCTTCAGTACAAAGTGGGTATCAAGAAAAACTATATTCTCGGAGAGGAGAGTAACAGGAACATTTACTGGGCACTTAGTATGCATTGATTTGAGCAATATTTTTTCTCAACAAGCCCTCAGGGTATCTCCACTTAAGGGATAATTGTTCTGAGGGTAAAAGGTGTCAGTGACTTCTTCAAAGTTACTCAGTTCGTAAGTGGCCCAGCAGCCTTGGTTTTTTTTAGTCACTATTCTGAAATATTACAAGGTAGCAAAGTTTATTTTTACTTCTGAGAAGTGGTATTCTTCCTATCATGAAAATATGATCAGTACCCTTTATTATTCAATATCTCTCACATGAATTGAACATATCTAATTCACTTTAACCTATTATTTAAAATTACTTGAAGATCTTAGTAAAACTGGCATAAAGGCAAAATCATGAACCTTAAAAATAATGTTTGAAATGGGAATAACTTAACTATATCTTCACTAACATAAGAAAAAATCCTTCAGGAAAATCTGTTAAATTTCCTGAGAACTTAAGCTGTAGGCACCAACCAACATTAGAACCCTAACCCCACCTTGGTCATATCCAGAATTATAAATTACTGACTGGGAAAAAACTTGCATTTTAAAAATTGACTTAGAAGAAGTCAGGGGAACTTTTTTTCTTCATTATAACAGATAAACAAGTCTGCCACATTTTCACCTGATGGACTTCATCCATTTCATAAACTTAACCCACTTCCTAGTGAGCAACACAGGCTCAGTATCAAAGCACTATGCTTATGTTGGAAGACTAAGACATCCCATGAATAAAGGGAAGGGACTTCGTTTTTCCCTTCAGTTTTAGTAAGTACAAACACCCCCAGACCCAAGCTGCCTCTCCTTGTACTCTCACCCTGTTCCTGGGGTCCCTTGAGAGTCCTCAGCTCTGAACAAAGGATAGACAGGGTAGGACTGCACTGGACGAGTTGTTTTCAATAGGAATGAAAGGGTGGCTTGGGGCAGGGAAGAGTATGGGGAAGAGTTAAAGCTGTAATTAAAAATTAGGATTACAATAATCTCTCAGTTCATTTCCTCAAACATCTATTGGTATAGACTAAAAGTAAGTGAAAACTGGCAGCATTTGCTACAAAAGCATTTTTAAAAATCATGGTGTATTCTCTTAAATATGGTATGGTGGCATGTGGCTATAATCCCAGCACTTGGGAGTCAGAAGGATTTGGACAGAATTTAAGGCTAGGTTGGGCTACACAATGAAACCAATCTCTAATCAATCACCTAATTAAAATGAATTAACTAAAATTATGCCACATTATCTTGGATGATTACAGTTATCTGGATAAGCATAAATGTGCCCTTCCAATTTTAATAGAAATTAAGAAAATATGCTCTGAAAGTCTTCTGTAATCTTTCAATAGTCTAACTTAAATAGCTCTATTCTAGAAACAACTAAATAGTGAAGTTAAGGGAATCACCTCCTTTAGTCAATAAGTATTTTGATTTTTGGGATGATTATTTTTTTAACTCGTTCTGCTTCAAACTATATCACACTACTTGATGTTAAGTACTTGGTCATTAGCTTGTGACATGAGAATGCTCTGTGACTATGAGGTGAGCATGCACAATGACGCTTCCAGACACTGTAGAACATTTCCTCTGTCTGTCTGTAATTGATCCAATTTATGATATAATAAATGAGCAAGTCCCAAAATGACACCTTGTTCTATGTGACAAGAATTTTCCCTTCAAAGATATACTTATAACAGTAACAAAAGAAAATCATTCAGACTAGGAGGCATTAAAAATATATCTTTAAATACAATTTAACTTCCTCCTCATTTAAATCTTTAAGTGAAAAATGTTACAAAGCATGTTTTGAGAGTGGCTCTGGAAGCTGAATCTAGAAAAGAAAGGTTAATTTTTAACATCAAATAGAACAAACAAACCAGAAAGAAATGACACATGAATGTAAATGCAATTTTATTTACCACTTTGACGCTCCAAATGGCACTGCCAGAAAGCTGCCTGGGTTTAAAAATTTCCCGGCCTTCTGAAATGTCTGGGGACCAGGAAGGTGGGCTCACCGTATTATGGTTACTCCAAGCCCCCTAGGATATGGCAGGTGAGAAAATAGATGTATAAAACTCAGCAACATAAAAATCAAAGCCAGCAACTAAAAAAATTTTAGGACAGCAAAAGCAAATGCAAACGTATGGAAAATTAGGGCAAATTGCTTTAAGTTTGAGAAAATAAACTTATTACCTAAAGTGACTTTAACTCAAATGTTTGCAAGTATAATTTACATTAAATATTTAAGTAGAAATATCATATAATAAAGTGAAATAAAAATCAAGTAATGTAGAAGTCAATCACAGTCTAAGAATTAACACTAGAAGAAAAGGAAGGGACAACCTAACGGAGTGTTGTATTCATTAGCCAGCAGGCTAAAATACACGCTCAGATGAATGCATAGACATTGGATGATTTTTATTGATGAGAATATCTTAAGAGTAAGTATAGCAAGGAATTAATTTGAATAGTTAAGAGACGTATTAAAGCAAATTGTCCTAAATTTGCAAATTAAAATGACTAAGGCACCTAATATACAAGAACCAAAGTCTCATTGTTAAAATAAAATGAGAGCATTTCACTCCCAAGTAACCACACTGAGCAATCTCAGTTAATCGGATGAAGCTACTGAAGAGCAAGAACAATGTTTATTCCACCAAGGTAATAGTTTAAAGAAAAATTGAAGAAATGTCAAACAAAAGAGACTATTTTGAATAAGGCAATTTAAGAATTTGCACAATTATTTTACCAGTTAAATGACAAAATCTTAAAACAAGACATATTGTACTTATCATGCTTCTAGAACATTATCAAACTAGTAAGAATACCAGTAATAACAAAAATGCAATCAGCGATTTAAATAACCAAAAATAAGAGCATGACTACCAACTCACAATGAAGAGACAGTTCATGAAGTTTAAAAGGAAAAAAATTAAGAAACAGAGAAGGAAGAACTACGTGTACGTCTAAGTCAAGCTAAGCAGGCAAACGTCTCAAGGTCAGCACCGTCACCTCTTTACCTGTTTTACTGTCTCAAGAGTCCCTTCCCTAACCACACTTGACTGGAGCTCAGTTAACAAGGACACAGAGTGACTCCTGCTCACTGCAGCACTTGCCCCCGCATCTGTGTCTGCACCACCATCCCTGCAGTAGTCTAGGGGCCCTAGGAACCTCCATGTTGCCCGAAGTTCATTCTCTGTTCTCATTTTACTCAAGACAGTTCTACTATCTGGCAGTAGTACACCTCTCTCCATGATTATTTCCCTCCATTTCCTATGCAAGTTCTTCCTCATTGACTCCTAAAGCCCACAAATTTCCTAGGAGCTGAAGCCTAAATCCTAAACACGTTTTACAAGTCGGAAACAGTTCTATATTCAGTTTCTAGTTCTAACTTTTTCTAACATCCCCAAGCTGGTATTTAACTTTTTTCCATTTCCTTAATACATCCATCTTGTTAGGAAAAATAAATAAACTTCTATGGAAGTATGAGTGAGAATGGATCCTGTAGGCCCAGAAACATATGCCTGAGCGCTTGGTATCCAGTTGGATAAAGTGCTTGGGAAGAACTGGGAAATACACCCTGAAGGAGGAGGTGTGTACTGGGGGATGAGGTTTGAATTTTGAAAAGATGTGCACCATTCCTAGTATGCTCTCTCTGACTCAGCTTGTGGATTAAGATGTCAGCACCAAGCTACTGCCCCAGTGCCGTCCGTGTCTGCCTGACTGCTCTCATGTTCTCAACCATCATGCTCATGGAATCTAACCCATTGAAACTATAAACTTTTCTTCTATAAATTGCCTTGGTCATGGTGCCTTCTCAAAACAACAGAAAAGTAACTAGACAACCTCTAACATGTATCACATCTAGAATCTCTCCCATAGCTGATTTGTTTGTTAGCCTTTCTCATTCTTTTAATGGCATCTAGTCTTCCAGTCAAAAACATGTTCTCTGCCCTTATCTGTTTGCTATCAACCCTTCCACTCAAATCATTAGCAAACTCAGAATTGATCTCATTTGTCTTTGGCCATTACACTCTCCTCAGCACTTCCACTGACAGCATTTAAATCCTGCCTGCCACTGTCTTGTACCATCTGCTCTAACAGACAGGCATTTTCTGCTTCCTTCCACCCCGTTAGAGTCTCCTCAAGACTTTCTGTGCCCCGCAGCTAAATTCATTCTAAGAAATATAAATCTCACCTAACAAGAAACTAACCTATTTTGAACCTTCTGATTGTGCCTCAATTCACTTAAAAGGCAAACCTTTCCAGCTGCTTCCTCCTCCCACCCCCACTACATATATTTTCTCCCTGTCTGTGCATCCATCCTGCCCTGGCTGTGCTATCAACAGTCAGGGTCCAACTGACACAGCTACTTCCCCCTTCCAATCTTTTAAAAACTGGTTGGATGCTTCTAACTCTTCAGTTAAGGCCTTGGGTATTTCCTCGTCAGAAGGCCTTTCCTGTAGCACCATGAGTAAAGCCAGTCTTCCTTACTGCATCCGTAGGCTTCTCTCGTAGCATCACTGAGATGCTCTGCACCCTATCATTGTATTTAGTGGTGGAAAAGTATAGGCAAGATATAGCTCAGTCTAGTCCTCACAACTTCCATGGCCTTTCTCTTAAGGATAGTTCCTCAATGCACACCTGAAGTTCTTTTTGTTCTTTTAACATTACATACCTACTACAAATTATCATAAAAAGTAAAACTCCAAGATAAAAAGTGTTAAATTTTTTTGATAAATAAGAATTTTCTGGTGATTATGTTTTATTCATCATAATTTAGGTTAGTTTTGATGCCAAAATTGTATCCTATCTCAAATAGTATTTATATTTCATATAACAAAGCTGGGCAGTGGTTGCGCACAGCTTTAATCCCAGCACTTGGGAGGCAGAGGTAGGTGGATTTCTGAGTTTGAGGCCACCCGGTGTACAGAGTGAGTTCCAGGACAGCCAGACTACACAGAGAAACCCTGTCTTGAAAAACCAAAAGAAAAACATTTCATATAACATGGATGATCAAATTGAAGAGCTTTCAAAACCAAGAAAATCTGGATGTCAATACAGGAATAATTAGGAAACTACTTGGCTGCTATGAAGAAGTTATGTAATAAAAGCTTGATAGTTGCCTAATGAAGTTTAGTAAGTGTATTATCATGGGGCACAAGATAACAGATTATATTCAATTTTAAAAGGAACTAAAGAAAAAATCATGACTCTCTCTCTCTCTCTCTCTCTCTCTCTCTCTCTCTATATATATATATACATTTACCTAATATATCTTTTAGACCTTAAAACTGAAATACTGTTTAATTATCGAAGTTCAGTTATACATCATCCTTTAGATCTCAGCTTTAAAGAATAAGAACTTAACATAAAGCACCAAGAAGAGGTAAATTGCCACTGACAGATGTGTGCCTGCCTACCGCACTATGTTCTGCCTACTGGTGTCATCACTGCAACTACCTGGATTGGACTATAAGCACAAAAAGAAGTTATGGGTTTTTTTCTCTATTTTTATTCTCTATTATGTCAAGTGTTCTGTTCAACAACAAGTAAGCACTATTTTTCTCTTCTGTTATATTTTTGCATGCACGTGGGTATGAAATAATTCATCAATAAACATTGCACTGTACTATCAAACACACCAAGCTCAACCAGCTAGCTGTTCTAAATCTTGGATTTCCTTACATCCTTACCTCCAAAGAAAAACAGTAACAACAACTACAACAACAATAACAACAAAAAAAACTAATCCACAATACAATGTTACTATTAAGCTATATACAACTAGAATTAAGAACGACAGTTCAAATATAAAACATTAAGGAACTGAAAATTGAGAAGAGCTACATAGAACCCAGCTGCTTTGAAACCCAATAG
Organism: Montemys delectorum; assembly: GCA_019843815.1. NCBI lineage: Eukaryota > Metazoa > Chordata > Mammalia > Rodentia > Muridae > Montemys > Montemys delectorum. The sequence goes on from JADRCD010238764.1 coordinate 20,844, forward strand.
ATATTATGAAAAATGTGCAACAGAGATTTAACTGGCTACAAAGAATACAGACATTTATAAATATATAATGTATATAATATATAATGTTATAAGGCTGTATGATAGAAAAGGGGGACAATAATGATAAGTGGAAAAAATGTTCTGGCCAGCTTTCTACTTAAAGTCAAATCTAATCTCAGCTTTAGGAGGCTGGCAACGTAAGACAAGAATACTCCAAGTTTGAGGCCAGCCTAGGCTCCAAAGTACCTTACCACCTACTTTCCTCCAAAAAGGGAAGAGAAAAAGAAAGCAAAAGAAAAGAGAAAAACAAATACAGAAATCAACACTATTGTCTTGTGTCTCAAGGGCTGAACAACCAGAGAGGGCATGGTACTTTATAAGCAAGTCTTTTGGTAAACACACTTGCTCACTTATGCAGCTAATGCTATAACAACACCTTGTCGTTGTGACTTGTAGCAGTCTTTTTACATAAAACACTTGTTCTCTAAAAACCCAAGGTCAGCCTCAAGTGGCAGCATAGCCTTTAATTCTGCACTGGGAGGGTAGATGCAGGATATCTCTATGGGTTGGATGCCAGCCTGGTCTACATAGTGCAGGCCAGACCAGGCAGGGCTATGTAGTAAGATCCTGTTTCAAAGAAAACAAAGAAAGAACAATAAAGCTCAATTCTACCAGATTAAAGTAGACCTGATTGTAATCGATAAGGCACTGTCACAGTAAAGTCGCCCACTTTAGTATTCAATAGTTTCTGAATACAATTATGGCTCCTTTAGCCAAGACTGAAGGAATAGCTTTAGAACCAGCACACACTTTGCATGTACCTTCACTTCAGCTCAGCATACATATACATACAACACATACACTTTTGAAAAGATGATTTAAGATTACTGTTATTTCAGAAGTTATAAACTGAAGCAGACAAGTGGCTGGTATATTCCCAGCACTCAGGAAGCTGAAGCAGGACAGGATGATTAAACTCAAGGACAGCTATGACTATAGAGAAAGATCCTGAATCAAGGAGCAATTTAAAAACAAAAAGAAAACCCAGGCAAAGAACTGTGGGGTGTGAAAAATGAAACAGGCTGAAAGGTAAACGAATAAGGGATTGGACCAATCAAAACCTTTCCATCCTACTTCCCTTAACTTCCTAAAACACTTTCCCCAGAGTTTTTTGTTCAGCACAATACAAAACAAAAAAGAAAGCAGAGGGAAAGAAATCAAAGCATCCATCTCTCATCTCTCAGGACTCCACTTCCAAGGTCAGACTTGAGCCTCAGAGGCTGTTTTAGGGTAGAGCCATTACATAATGTTGGAGATTCACATCTGTAATTCCATCAATCTTGAGACTAAAGATTGGAATAGAAGGAGTTGCAGGGCAACATGGGCAATAGTCAGACTTCCTCCCACAACGTTTATAATGCAGTATCTTAACAGGATGCAAAACCATAGGAACCAATATCAAACACAGAACTATGTAACTGTTATACAGCTAACTTTATAAAACAACATGAAGACAGGAGGGGGAAGAAAGTGGTTTGTGAAGAAAAAAAAAAAACCTCATGGGATAATAGAAGCCAAATGCCAAACAACATGTTTAAGACAGGCAGGCAGGCAGGTGCACACACACACACACACACACACACGGGTGGGGGGGGGGAGGAAGACAGACGAGGGAGTTAGCACAATGTCCTGAGTTTTATCAATGGCACCCTCTGCCCTATATAAACAGATAGAAAGACACACATTACTGCTCATTGAAAATGTCTTTCCCATAGAGCAAGAGCTACCAGTCCTTTTGCCTTTGGTGTAATTTAACTTTAGAAAATAAAAAATACATAGGATTTATTCAAGAGACAAATCAGTCTACTAAAACAGATTTTTTTTATAATGCCTTTACAACTGTTTAATATTAATATATTACCACTATTGAAAAATCAAATAATTGCTGGAAGCAATTTAAATTATAAGACTTACAATTCCAAGCAAATACTACAAAGTAAACTCATCCCTACTGTTTGATTTCAGAGAGCAACCACTGTGAAGAACAATAAATAATTCTAAGCAGCATTATCTTAATTTTAGTATTTAGTCTCATTTTAACCTACTTAGAAAGAAGTGTCATTCACTCCTAAAATATAGAATCTATATTACTTGAGAACAATGACAAAGCCCAACAAAGAAAAGCGGCTTAGAATCCCAGCACAGGGAAGGCTCAGAGTAGGGTGATGGTCAATCCATAGGAGGCCTGAGCCTTACAGGAAAACCTCTGGAAGCACAATGTGCAGTTTCGGGTGAGAGTTCCCACCCGATACACTGAAGAGGTGTGCCCCTTACATGCTAGAGCAGCAGTACATTTTAAGACTGCTTTATCTAAAATTACTGAAGTAAATCCTATCTTAAAAAATAATTTTACAAAAGACTTAGCATTTATATACAGAAACAAACATCAAAATGAGAAATTTCAGCATAAAATTTGTATCTGTGCAGTATATATATACGTATATCTCAACAATAAATGTATTACAGGGAAAGTAAATGTCATTACTATAGACATAATCTGACACTGTGTTTTTCAAGTTCTAAGACTTACTTTGGAACTAAAAACATCTTTTAAATTGTTTTCTATAGATACTATAATCAAATAGATCATATTTTTATATCCTGGAGTTTAATAAATTATATTCTCAGTTAAGAGTATTTTTAAAAAAAAAAAAAAAAAAATATGTACTCCTCCCAAAGTAGAAACATTAAAACTAAGTTCTACAGATGAACAGTTGCCTTCTCAACCAAAGCTAACTGTATCCTTCCCATTTTAAATTCCTGCTGTAATATCTTTTCTGTCATCATTGACATCATCATACCTGTTTGGACCGGGGTCTACCAGGAGAAAATTTTCTTTTGGTAATAGCTGGTTTACCCATGCCAATTTTTGGAGTGACTGAGATGTATGTTGTTGGCATGATGCTTCCAGCAGCAGAGTTGAAAGCTGAAGGGTAACCGTGCAGCTGGTCACATGAAGGCAAGTCTGAACAAAGTGTGGAGGAGGAAGACACATCTGCCTTGTTCAAGTCAGCTGCTGAAGAGAATGGTGATTCTTCCTCAGCTGGTAACTCTACAGATTTGTCTCCTTGGCATGAACTATCTTTGACACAACTGTCAACAGCAAGAGTCATTTCAAAATCTACACATCCTGTGGAGAATTCAGAATTTTCCTTCTGTTCCATTTCTTCTTGTACTCTTTCTATGAGCAACGGTTCCTTCCAAGATAAGGAGCCTTCGCTCTGTGGGGACAGTAAGGCTTCTGGTGCCGCAGACTCAGCAGCTGATTGTGGAGGGCTTGGTTCTTTAGAAGCCACCTCAGAGTCCTCTGACAGCAGCAGGTCCTCTTGTGGCACAATGGTTTGGTGTGGAAGGACTTCAATGTTTTCTGTCACTTCCATTCTGTCTTCATTTTGATCTTCCTCACAAATATACCCCTCTTTAGAAAGCATTTCTGTTTTTTCAGTATCGACTTCATGAGCAATCTCATTTGCCAAATCAGGATTCATTTCTTTGTCAGATGATTCTACAAAATTTACAATATGGGTACCATTAACTAACATGCAAATTGCAAAATGTCTAATCATAAACAGGATTACAACTTTGAAGGTATTCAAGAAACAAAATTATTGAAGTAGTTAAAGCAAAAATTCCAAATGATTTGCGAATTAAAATAAATTGTGGTCTATTAAGAACATGGCTTAGTAAGATTCTTTAAGTAATTTCTGGTTAAAAACAAAACAAAACAGAACAGAGAGAAAAGACTTAACCAATATATTTCTATTATGCCCATGACACATTTAAAATTTAAGCACCTACACACTAAAATTTATGCGTGCAAAGTTAAACTTTTTGAAGCTAGTTAAAAAAAAAAAAATCAACAATACTAAGTGAAGTGGCAGACTTTGAGAAGGGAGACTAGAGTAGAACATAAGATAGAATCTAGACGCAGTTGTGACACTGCTTCTGGCTTCTGATAGGTTTTCCTGCCACAATGGGGATCCCTTTGGTTTCTACCAAAAGTTTAACCTATCCAAGACACATCCTGGATTATAATACTTGTTTATCCTCATTATCACTATCTTAAATACTCATCTTGACTAGTCTATTAATATGTCAAACACTGAAATATGTGTGACTGGTAAACTTTAATCAGAGTTCTAATTTATTAAAGTTGGTTGTAGTGTCACATGTCTTTAATCCAACACTTGGGAGACAAAAACAAGCAAATCTCTTAAGAGTTCAAAACCAGTATGACCTACATAGTAAAAGCTTTAGGGTAGTTGAGCCTACAGAGTGAGCCCTGTCTCAAAACACAAACAAACAAATGAACAAAATGTAGCCTGGTCTTACATAGGAGAAAGGTTAGACATCTCAATTGGCATGAGGCTCGAGTAGCTCTACAATGAAAAGCTACTGAAAAAGAGACATCTATTTAAAATGCCATTGAAGCTATAGCAACGAAGACACTAAATTTTCCATTTATTATTTTGAAATCAATTATTAAAATTAATATATGGTCTGATACCAAAATGAAACCTCACTTTTGATTCCTGCTCTAATGACAGGCTCTAAATGAAGATAAAAGAAAAACTTCAGGTAATAGATCTATTATACTAAATGTGTAGAGCAATCATAAATCTTTCATAGACAACCTATTCATTGTCATTCTGTTTGAAAAAAATTAGTTGGCAATTATCTTGTAATCCAATTAAATTAGACAATCTGAACATATAGCTTACCAGAAGTAATGAGACCAACTGTGTCAGGGCTTCCTAGTGGATTGCTTTTCTGGGGTTCTTCGATGTACACTTGAACTGCTAGCAACAAATCACATATTACAGAACCTTTAAGTAAGAAGTCAACATTTCTCTAACACCACTGTCTCTATAGTAACTGAATGAGCTTCACTATAAAATGGCAATTTTCAAAATTAGCACAAAGCATATTTATATTAGTCAGCTGTACACAAAGATACAATTATGTATCTGTTCATGTTCTACAGATCTGATATAACTTATTTTATCCAGTTATATCTGTATAATGTATAAATTTTAATGAGCTGTGAAATGTAACATTTAACATCTTGAAAAACTCCAAGACTTTATGTATTCATTCATAGTATATAATTTAACACAAAACTTAATCTACAAAAATAAATTTAGAACAGCTCATAATTTAATAAGCAATTTCCCCAAATATAAAATTTTACTAATTATACAAGTTCAGTAAAGCTATTATCAATATTGTAAAAACTTAGTAGAAACATCTTTAAAATACCCTCAATAGCACTACTGAGATAACTTGATATAATACAATTTCTATTATCTCTGCAAGAAATACCTTATAATCTGCAATAAATTTAGTTCATAATTATAAGAATATAATAGATTGTTTTTTAATGAAAATTACTTGGTCCCTAAACAAAGTACATACTTACTAACAAGACTAGATTACAACTGAACTATAAATATAGATATGCCAAAGATACTTTTTTTTCCTGAGTCTCCTCTGTACTGAGTTCCTCTTTAAACAATTTCCAAGAAGATATTTGCATACTATCTATTTTCTTCAAAACTATAGTCTTACCATTTGGAACAATTCCAGGTCTGGACTGGTGATCACTGACATCTTTATTTACGGTCTGCTCCAGAAATACCACTTCATCTTCAGGACCTTCAATTTCCATTCCACTGCAATAATCTTAACAAAATATGATTCATTCTTTTTACCTCAGCAGCAATGCACGGTTTTTCTTCAGATTTTACTTTTGTTAATCAGAAGCATGTTTACAGTTTAAAATGCGGACATTTTAAAGCATTACAAGTTTGAATGTGTGAATATTTAAAAATAGCTTCACAGGCTTTAGGTGTAAATACTATACCTAAAGGCTGTAAGGTACACATTTATGATCCAAACACTTGGAAGCTAATGCAGGAGGTTAATGAGTTCAAGGCTAACATGGACTACACAGTGAGACTTTCAAATACAAAGACAAAAGAGGAAGGAGAGTTTTGTGAAACTGAAAATATAATAGAATTTGCTATAAAAACTTCCTTTATGGCTGGGCGGTGGTGGCGCATGTCATTCTTTAATCTCAGCACTTGGGAGGAAGAGACAGGCGGATTTCTGAGTTCAAGGCCAGCCTGGTCTACAGAGTGAGTTCCAGAACAGCCAGGGCTACACAGAGAAACCCTGTCTCAAAAAAACCAAAAAAAAAAAAAAAAAAATCTTCCTTTATTATAAAATGAAGTAATATGCTGGGTGAGTAATCAACATATGGCTTTAGAATGTACACACACACACACATACACACACACACACACACACACTTTTTTTTTTTTACCTGTAGGTAGTTCAGGCATCTCCACTTCATTCCCTGGATGTAAGGGATCTATCTCAGCTCCTAAATGTTTACAATACATGCAGATATAGTCTTCTTTGAGCTGAGAATCCAATTCCTGATCAGTTGGTTTGTCACATTCTAAGTGAACCCATCTGCAGTGACAAGTATATTTAAATAAAAGTCTCTAATTTAAAACCAAGTTAGTACCTGGGGAAAGTGAAGTCAATTGCTTAAAAAAGAGAATGGTTAAGATGAGATTAAAGATGAGAAAAAGATGGTTATATGGGTTAGAAACCGCCACAGGATTTCAGAAAGAAGATGACACTTAATGGACACATTAAGTGTCACAGTATCATTGATATTTTTTTTCTTCCTTATTTTTAAACTACCTTCTCTTGAATTTTTCTCCCAGTGCTCATTTCTGATCTTGCCTGTTATCTTCTATCTATCTGCTTCTTTATATCTATCAGATTCATTAAAAATAACAATAATAATTTGCTAGGTATTGTGAAACACGCCTTTAATCCCAACACTTGGAAGGCAAAGGGTGGAAGAACTCTGAAAGTCTGAGGCCAGCGTGGTCTACACAGCAAGATCTAGGCCACAGTGAATGTCTATCTCCAAAAAAAATAAAAAAGGCATAATTCTACCTACAACAGCACTCTAGAAAAGGGTCTACCTGAATGACAAAAGGCTACTTAACAACACAGTAGAGCAAATGTTCACAAGAACCAAAGAACTGACAAAGCAGTTAATGGAGCAGCTGTGCCTTCTTACCTCTTACACATATTACAGTGGAGCATGTCTTTCTGTAATTCTGGATGGTAGCACTTTCCACAAAAAGGACATAAATTATCCTGTTGTTGATAACAAGTGTCGCATATCAGACAATTGTGGTGCCACTGAGCACTAGATCGTGTGCCACATTCTATACAGATTCTGCAATTCTAGACCAAGAAAAATAGAAACAAAAAACATATTATACATTTGTAATTGCAGCTCTGATGTATATCTTTTGGAGATGAACAAAACATTTGTGTATTAGTCATTACTTGTCACATCAATTTATTTTTGAAAAGGCAATTTGTCTTGAATGGTGACTCATCTCATACAAACTGCACTAAACCCTTGAGAAAGTTTTAAATAGAGAAAGCAAACATGTAAGAATAAAACCACAAACATAACAAGACAAATTTCAAGGATAAAATATAATCTAGAACAAGGTAGCAGTCAGACTCCCAGGGCAGACACTCCTAAAGAAAATTGATTTTCCCTCTTCCTGAAGTCAGCAATTGCCAACAGCTCCTCCACTAGGATGGGAGGGACTTCATTTCTACAGCTCCTCGACATGGCGGGCTTTTTTTTTTTTCTTTTTTTTACTTTTTTATTTTTTTTAAGTTTTATTGCATTATAATGAGAAAAGTTAAATGGTGGGCTTTTTTGTCTGGCCTAATGTTGTGCAGGTCTTGTGCATGCTGTACAGCTGCTGTTAGTTCATATATACTCTGCTGTGTATGGAAAACCTTGTAGCTGTCTACTGCCTCTGGCTCTTAAAATCTTTTATCCCTCTTCCCAGGCTTGGGAGAAGAGGGTATAACAAACATAAAGCTTCTTGGAAAAAATATAACCTGGACTATAAAGAAAAACCAGGTCACAGCTAAGGAACAGTTGGTTCAAAGAATAGAGCATAGTTCTGTACGCTAGACCCAGAATAAAAATCAGAAAGAAGCCAGACTCTATTCTAGTCACCAGATTCAGATGACCACGGTAACAAATACACGTAAAGGTGAGAAACTGAAAGCCAAGTGTGGCAGGTCCACTGGAGCTGACTAAAAGCCAGTGAAAGGCCATATATTATGAATAGCACAAGTTAGACTCTACTGCCTTAAGAAAGAGGACACAAGATTGAATGTATAGAGAAGTGGAGAGGATTCAGAAGGAACTGGAGAAGTGGAGGAAATATGATTGTAATACATTATATGAAATTCTCAAAGCATTTTAACAGAGGAGAGGGAGAGACCAGGGAGTAATTTCTGAAAAACATGGCTCCTTGTCTTATAACTGTATATAACGGTCTCAAAGTAAATCTTTTGCATGGCCAAAAGAACTATTACAAGTCAAAAGAAAAACTGACAAATTAATAAAAACATGTACATCAAACAATACATGATCATAGCCTGTATTTCTCTAAGAACTCCCAAAAGTGCCAGAATATTTACTAAGAGACCAAATATATAGGTGAAAATTGACTCTTAAAGATGAACAAATTTAAGAAATGATAATGTTCACTCCTAAGAGAGATGAAGACTGAAAGAACATTGAGATCTCATCTTCTACCATGTGAGGCAAAGATGCAATAGCTGAAGAAGAAGACCCTCCTGGCACAGATGCCGCTGCAGCTCTCTCAAGGTTGGCACTGCAAAATGCACAAATCAAAACTAGACATACATACGATCCACAGGTATTATGTGGCAATTTCTCTCAACAATTCAAACATCTACACATGCACAAAGTTACGTACTTCTGGAGCACTTGTACTATGCAACACTGGAAACCTCTTGACTATCAATGCTCAAGAAACTGGTCAAATAACGGCAGTACAGAAACACAGCATAGTGTGCAAATGCTTTTTTTAAAAAAAATCTCAGGATTAATATAATTTCTAATATTAAAAACAGTAGAAGAATTTCCAGTATTTTTATATAGAAGAAGCATTTGCAAACGATGCCTATAATGTGCTTTTAGTGTAAAAAGTGGAAAGTAAGAAAACACAAATGAAGGATAAACCTGGAAAACAATGATGTTAGCTACTTACAAGAGATAAGGAGAACCAGAGAACAAGAAAGTAGTGACAATTCTCTCAGTAGACATTTGGTAAAAGTTTTGACTTTTGGAAAGAATATTAAAATCCTATATATTATTTTTTTTTAAATCTGAAAGAAAAGAAAGGGGGATAAAACCGAAACAACTCATTTTTATTGAGAGACTAGATGAAAGCATGTATGATCTTGAACTCAGAGTTCTTACCATGAAAGAAAATGTTTGCAAACGAAGAAAGAAAAAAAAAAAAGCCAGGATGACGCAGAAAGACATACAAGGGCAGGATCCCATTACATGTACATGTGAGTAAATAGTCATGATCATGTAAATATATGCACACACGCCCCTTCCTAACTTCCCCTGTTCAAAGGTTTAGAAGATGAACACCTTCAAGAAGTAAGGAGAACCCTGAGAACCCATTGCCCCATTTTCCTGCTTAGGGGGCAGGAAAGCTTTAAGAGGAGTTTAGAGCATGTTGTTAAAATGCAAACAAGAGGGCCGGACACGAAGAAACAGCAGACAGTTTGAAGAATCAACCACAGTACAGTTTGAACCAAAAAACAATTAAATAAAATCTATCAAATTATCAAAAAGAAGTATTTGTGAGTTAATCTCTGCAAACTTTTTTTTATTAGTTATCATGTTTATAACGTGTATGTGTTTATATGTGTTTATCAGCATGCACGTGTAGGGGTTAGAAGACTTCCGGCAAGATTCAGTTCACTCTTACTAGGCAAGGTTCAGTTTACTCTTACTAAGCAAGGTTCACTCACTCTTACTAAGCAAGGTTCACCCACTCTTACTAAGGAAGGTTGAGTTCACTCACTCTTACTAAGGAAGGTTCAGTTCATTCACTCTTTCTTACTAGGTTAAGCTGCTCAGGCTTGGCAGTAAGCTCCTTCTCCCTCTGAGGCATTTTATCAGCCTTCATGAATAAATAAATTTAATATGTGAAAAAGATAGTCCTGATTATGACAGAAATGAGGAGAGCTGGTCAATGAATGAGAAGGAGCGCTACAGCTACAAAAGCAAGACTGCTCCCAACAGGCTTCTAAAAACCTAAGAAAAAGCATGAGGAGACGCAGAATATTCATACAGTTTTAAAGGTGTTTCCACCACTACTGCTGGCTTATGAGACACAAAGTATGAAGGATTCTAACCAGGCAATTTCTTGGAGACTGAGATGCATACATGCACCCTGCTACTCTAACCACAAGGAAATAACAAAGACAAAATGAAGACATTTCTATGTTGCAGGTGTGAAGGTCAGGGAGAGGGGCCTCGGGTAAAAAGACAAGGGCTTTGGAAAAAATCTTCAGATTAAAGGAGGCAAACAAACCAGATCTAATAAGCAAGTAGAATCTGTAATATCAATGGGACCTGGAACCTACTTGGGAAAGGAGGGTGTTTTATGTGACATTAATTCATGCAGCAGAAGTAAAAGAGAGGGTAAAACAACTACTCTGCTAAGTTTCTGGAGTCATAGAAACACTGTTTGTAGAAAAACTCTCATTTAGGGGACACAATACCCAGCAGGAACATTCTTATATACTGAAATATCCAAATCTGAAAGGGCATTATGTAGGTAACTTAACTGTCAAAAGCTGAAACGTGAAGGATATAGTTCCCTCGCAGAAATCAATCAAATGGTAAAAGAAAGGTATAGACAGAATCAGATTCACAGAGAGAGCGCCTGACATCTTTTTCTCAAAAATGTTAACAGCAGTTGAATCCTGGTTGAATGGTCAGCATGACACTTCCAACTTGTCATTTAAAATAATTTTTAAAATAAAATTTATCAAGTAAATACATTTTTAAAGAAATGTATAATATATAAGCAGAAAATTCTTACATTAAAAAAATAAGGAAAGAAACTCATCTAAATAATGGCATACACAAAGATGCGAGGAATGCCCTTGCTCTGCTCCCGTGCTAAGCACCTCTTCAAGATCAGAGCCCTAAAAGGACCACCCACTGCCCTCGGTGAGGCCATACACAAGGAACCTCCTAAAGTTAAACTCGGGAACAGATGATAACTAAAAACTACAGAGAATATTTAAAAGGTGCTCATCTTTCAATTAGCTCAGAGAATAAACCTCCCAATAAAAACTGTGACAACGATGAGGGTGTGTAATATAGTGGGACAGTGCTTTCTGGTATGTGTAAATCCCCCAGATTCAATCCCCAACAATTAAAAGAAACCATGACAGCTAAATTAGTATTAGCTTTATACTGAGTGTCACACATCGGCTCTTAAAAGAACCCATCCTGCTGGGGAGTGGCGACACACTCCTTTGATTTCAGCACTCAGAGGCACAGACAGGCAGTGAGTTCGAGGCCAGCCTAGTCTTCACAGCAAGTTCCAGGACGGCCAGGGCTACACAGAGAAACCCTGTCCCAGATCCCTATAAATCCTATATATCTAGTGGTATACTCAGCAGTACCCTAAGTAACTGTCATAATAGATAAAGATAGCAGAATATGATAGGGATCAAATCAAGGAGAACAGGCCAAAGATAAAGTTGAGAGGGGGGGGGGGGGGGGGAGAGAAAAAGGAGAGAGGGGAAGAACATTAAACAGAAAACAATATCCAAGAAGAAAATATTTGATAGCAAGAAACAAAAATACAAGTGCCTTTACCCACTAATTCACCACATAAGCCTTGAAAAAAGTGTTTCTAGAGTATAAAGTCTGTGATAGGGTAAAAATAAGTTTCTTTCAAAAAATTTGGATTTTTTTTAAAGAGGTAAACAAAGATTCAAAAACAAAACAAAAAAACTGCAAGTGTTGTTTTATAGAAAGCTATAAATTCCTTCTTTCTTAACATGTAACACAATCTGAACTTGAACTTGTGATTCTCCTGCCTCTTTGCAAGCATGTTATCACCACATTAGATAAAACATATTTAGATAATGAAACTATAATAAGGTTTATAATTTAATTTAATCAAGCAAAGAAAAGCCAACATTTTAATTTTTACTAATCTAAGCAGCTAAGTACTAAGTGACTTAAAATGTACATCTGAAATGGCCCAGAAGGCTGTAGAATAAAATGTTAACAAATCACACTCAGTTGGTAAATGGGATACCTGCTCATGTTACTGGGTTATAGTCCAAAGGGAGTAGGAGTAGGGATGGTGGGTAATTACACAGGGTTGAGTAGTTTTACACTAACAAAAACACTGAGCCAATCTGTGTGCTAAGTTAATGCCAAACACGCATGTCTAGTTAAGAGAGGAAACACAAGAAGAAATTGATAAAACCATTAAAAGTGATTAATTTTTTAATCAGTTAGTCAAAATATGCAGTAAAGGGATTTTTTAATCTATCAAGAAAGTAACAAACACACAGTGTTAAAAGCTACTATAACAAGTATGGAAACATTTGTATAAAAGCCAAAACCATCCCACAGGCCTACAATCCCAGAATTTGTAACCTATAGCTTTACCACCAAGTTGTAAACCGGTCAGAACAAAAACCCTCTACCAACTAAATTCTGAGTATAACAAAAGTATAAACTTACTACAGTACTTTAGAGGCCAGGTGTACACAGTTACAAATAGGCTCGGGACAACCAAAGTTATAATCAAAGGTAAATTGATAACCTTAAATATTCTGTTTCCATCAGAAAGGAAAGAAAATAAATTATGGATTCACCTTTGTATTTCAGAAAGGCTATGAGGCAAATAGAAGCATGAAGTGAAGGACCAAGTATAAATATTCCATGCAGCGTGGCTTTCTCCTTAACTGGACCACCAAGAGAAGAAGGAACAGACCCTCATGCAGGGAGAGAAGGAACTGGAGCTACCAAGGCAGCCAGATCTTCAGCCCACAGACTCTACTTCCCAGGTAGCCACACAGAGCAGAGTTATTAAAGCATCTTGTTCTCCAGGCAATGAGCCCTTCTGTTCACACTCCACTGCTCACATCTTACTATTTCCAGATACTACCTAATAAGGTTCACTGGGGCTCTCTAGAGCACTAGATAGAACGCAGCCTCTAATTCGGCCCAATGAGAGAGCGTTTCCTCTGTGCTTCATCTACTGTTGCACCACACTTATGAGCACCTCTCTCAGTGGCACCCTCACCCTTCTTGTCTTAAAAAGTGTGAAAAGCACTAGAAGCAGTTCCGAATTGGGCACAGGCCCAAAGACACCTGCTCAAGGCAGCTCAGTGCCTTGCTCCTCCAGGCCACCTCGCTCTCGCCAGCTCGGTGCAGCAGAGTCCAGAACACTCAGCACCCCAGCAACACTGGGCCTTCAACTCCAGTGCTGCCTCCGTAGCATCACCTCATCCCACACACAGGAAAACACCAGAGACAAAATACGCTGGACAATAAAGCAAGGAGCAGAGAAAACAAACAAACCCTAAGAACTGGAACTTTTCATAGAAACATTAAAGCTGGTAGGCATCATGGTCCCTAAGTGGAAGCTGAAGCGCTAAGTCAAACTGAGCTACAAAAGGAAGATCCTGGAGGAGACAGAGTGAGGGAAGGGAAGGAAGAATACTAAAGGGGGGATAAATAATCAAAATAAAATGCAATGACTGAAGTCAGGGATGCCACAATGCAGACTAACTACTGTTCCTGCATTTATTTATGTTAATCCTGAGTGCTGTCAAAGATGTAAGAAAGGAGTTTTTTGTTTTTTTTTTTTTTTTTTTTTTATCATGGCATAAAGGCAAGACCTCCTGGATAGCACAGAATGTGCACCACTGCAGTGTCATAATCCTCATACCGTACTAATGCACTGCACATACCTGCTTACATAAAGTAAACTGCAAACAGCACATCAACAAACTTCAGCGCAGAACTGTGAAAAGGCAGCTTGACAGGCCATTTGTTACAGATTTCACTGTCTAATGGTATGAATCTGTGGAGCACAGCTTTACAGAGTTGTTTAACATTACAGACTTAAGCCTACCAAGTCTACTAAGTCTACTCAGTCTAGCTTGCTCCTGATGAGGTGCTGGGTCACGGATGTTAATGAACTTTGTACAAATTCTGGTGCTTGAAAAAAATTAGTGCAGCTCATACAAGTAAGATTAAACGCCCCCTTGATGGAGCTCACGGTAACTGCAAAGAATCCAAAGTCCAACACTGACATCTGCATCTCCAGAAGACCTCCAGTCAGACTGAGACCAAGAGATCAAACTCAGTCAAAAATGTGTGGTGTATGTCAGTCATCTTAGTTTGTTTCTGGGAACAGCAGATTGTTGCAGTTGACAGAACAAAGCAGAACACTGAATGGGAACCTCAGCCCATAATCTGTGAGATGCGTGCCCACTGTTTCAAATATTGGCCTCCCATGATGAAAAAATATATTGCACTTGGAAAATCACCAGAGTCTGAAACTGTGTTCTGATATGGGAGCTATCATACACATGTGGCTATTTAATACTTGAAATGTGGCTGGCACAAATTTCAATTTGGTATGTGCTTTAGGTTTTTAAATACAGAAATCAGATGTGAAACTTTGGAAAGAAAGTAAGGTTTCAAATTTACAGTGACTGCCACTGGGTTACATGAAATACAGTTTTAAATTATGTAAATGTGATTTGCACTGTATTTCTATTGGACCGAATTGATATAAAGTACCTCAAACTAGTCAAGAAAATTAAGAAATTAAGTCTAGTACTCAAAGACTACCTACTTGCCTTTTGCATTCTGATTAAACTAAAATAATAAGCAAATGCTTTGTATTATCAATACTCTTTACTGTACCAAACGTTTGTGTGCTCTCTATATCAAAATATTTAGTCAAAGAACTAGATGTGAGGGCACACTTCTACCAGGCTTGGCAAGTTAGATTCAAAGAAAATTCATTTGTTAAATTATATTAATTTTTTTAGTTAACTGTTGAATTTGGTTTTATTTTTAAAATTACAACAACTTCCAGGCAGTGGTGGTACATGCCTTAAATCCCAGCACTAAGGAGATAGGCAGACCTTGAAGTCTGAGGCCAGCCTGGTCTACACAGCTATTAGCAGGCTTTAAAGAAAAGCCTTGTCTTGAAAACTAAAACAAAACAGATTACATTAACTGAAGTAAAGTTGGTAAAGGCTTCTTCACCAGCTATAAATCTAGAATTTATTAGCAAGTACAGATTTCAAGGAAAGAATATGGAGAACTGTTAATAGCTGATTTGATTGTCTACATAACTTTAGAATCCTTGGTAAGTTTTGTTTGTTAATATCTTCTAAGATTTACTAAGGGAGCAGAGAAAAGTAAACTTAAATAATTTCTATTTTCACAGAAAGAATTTTAAGACTTTGCTTCTGAATATGTAAGTAATGAGAAGTTATTGCATACTTGGTACTACAAAGAAGAGTGGTGCCTAAGTAGGTAGAGTTGTCAGTCAACTACAGAGCTCATAAACAGTTATGGAAAAAGCTTAATAAAATACTGAAAAAATGTAAATTGACCAGCATGAATGAATAACTCCAGGTCATAAAACACAGAAGCAGACAAACCCATAAACAGCCATGGAATTAATTTTCTTAGGAAAACAGACAGAGAGAGCAAGACCTGTCATGCCACCTTCAATACAACAAAGAAGAGTGGCAAGGAAAAAAAGGGCCATTCTGCTCTTAACAAGGTGGTCAGCCAGCAACATTCACAAGCCCATCCAGCATGGGTTTCAAGAACTATGCCCTTTGGAGGGTCTCAAAAAAAATCTAGAAATTTGCTTGAAGGAGACAGACTCTCCAAATAAATATTGACAACAGGTTCAACAAAGCTGTCTAAGAAACAGGAATAAGAAACAATACACCATACTATATCCATGAGATGGGAATTCAACAAACTCTACACTTCAGGAACCTCTGTCTGTTTCTACATTTAAACAGTCAATACGGATGAAACTGAGTGTCCAATAAAGTGAAAAATAAGGAGCACTATGCAAACATATCTTGAAAAGTGACCTGTTGGGTCAAAATACCAACATTAAAGAATAGAAGAAATCATCATAGAGTGTAGTGGCTATTCCTGGTTGTCAACTTGACTACATCTGAAATGAATTACAATCCAGAATTAGAAGGCTCACCTGTGGCCCTAATCCAGAGGCTGAGAGATACAAGTTTCTGACCTGAATCTTCTGACCTTGAGGAATAGTGGCTACGAATCCCATAGGATTAACATAAAAAGCTCTATGAGTTCAAGGTCATCTGGGGTTAAAGGTGTGGTGGCACACACCTTTAACCTGGGCCACACTTTTTGCTGGAGACCTATATAAGGACATTGGAAGAAGGAAGGCTCTCTCTGCTTCGCCTGCTTGCCTTGTGGGACTGAGCAATTGCTGGATCCTTGGACTTCCATTCACAGCTGCTGCTGCGACTGTTGTTGGGAGTTGATTGTTGGGAGTTGGACTACAAACTGTAAGTCATCAATAAATCCCTTTACTACATAGAGACTAAGTTCTGTGACTCTAGAGAACCCTAACTAAGACATAGAGCTTATATAAACCCCACACAAAGAGACTCTAGGGTACTGGGCATGAATATACTTTGAACGATGAAGAGGAGGCAAGAGCTGATGACTTTTAGGACAGTCTGAGCAAAACAAGACTCTATGTCAGACACAGAGACAGACACTTAGAATCTAAAAGATAAATGTCAGAGTCGATAATCACTTATTTAAAACTGCCTACCACATGGTAGTAAGAACCACAAAACTGCACCATTCTAATTATTTAACATAAGGGTACAGGTAAACATACAATAACATGTACAAATAAAATAGTTGCAGAAACTTCATAAAGGTGGAAATCAATCTAAATAAACTGTATTTTATCTCTCAGTTACAAGTTAACAAAATTTAAAACATGTTTTTGATTTCCTCATATGTAGAATGATCCTACTTCAGAAGGTAAGTTATTTCATAAACATCATACAGAAAGTTAGTTGATAAATTCATACCATATTTTAATACCTGCCCCAATTTATAAACAACCCAAATGTTTGCCGATAGAAAGTTTAGTAAAAACAGAAAAGGGGAAATAAGGGGGAAGGGGAGGGAGAGGGAGAGAGAGAGAGAGAGAGAGAGAGAGAGAGAACACACAATTATATTGAGTCAGAAGGCTTCCCCTTCCTAAAGAGGATAAACTATTTAAAAGCATTCCTACGAACTTCCAGAGTGTGGATAGTAATCAACAACGAGAAAAGCAGATCGCCTGGGGAGTAAGAGAGGAATGTGTACAATCAAGAGAAAATTCCCAAGACGCATCAGGAAACTTTCTCAGCTAATGAAAAGGGCTTATTCCAACGATAGCTCATGGTAAAATGCTTGTGTCAAATTACAGACTTTAAAATACGTAGCTTCTATATGTCAATTATGTATCAAGAAATTTTAAAAGCTGTTCTTGTTAGAGTGATGGAAATAGATTTGAACAGGAATAAGGTGTTAGAGTTCTCTCTGCAGCACATATAGAGGATATCTAAAAACAAATCGAGAAACCACTTACTTTGCATTTCCAGCCATTGGTTGGGACGGATTTCATAACAGGTTGAAGACAAAAAGTATGATACCCTTTGTCACATGTATCACACACCAGCATCTTGCTATCCTCTCCCGACTGTCTAAAAGATAAGAGCATTATCGTTAAACTTTCACATTCTCATAAATATGCATGAAAACAACCCTATAAATTGCACAATCCATAAACACTTCAATGTTCCTTCTTTGTAAAGAATATGAAAGAGACTACCCCTTCATGAATCCAGAAAGACCATGCTGCTTAAAGCTTTCTCCTATGGCTAGCTTCCTGTAGCCACTGTAGATTCCTGAATTCAGTCTCTGGTGCCCAAACAAATAAAAAGAGAGAACCAACTCCACAGCAATATAGTAATGTCCTCTAATCTACACAGGCACATACACACGCATATATGCACGTGTGTATACACACACACACACACACACACACACACACACACACACAGTGAGAGGGGATTAGGGGAGAGGAAGAGAAAAAGAGTGAGAGTTTGCACATGCTGGGCACTATTGCCAATAAATGAAATTCTAAACAATTAATAAAAAGAAAAAATGTCATAATTGTAAGTTACAATTCAAAGACTTTCTTTAAACACTATTTTACACCAAAACTGAGTACCTGCTCTTCAAAATAATCTCTCTTGATACGCAGCAATTTATCACTGATTCTCAGATACTAAGAATTTAAAATACATGAAAAATAATGGAGACTCTTTTTGAGCAGAACAATTATGAATTAAACCCAGAAATAAGTAAACAAGATGTGTCACCAAGGCCTCCAGCTGTTACTCAGTTTAACAAATTCTACTATGCTTTACCTTTGAGCACTTCCACTACATGAATGAACTTGAGGCCATTCCTCTCTTTAAGTTCTCACACCCCTTCTCAAGAGACATTAAGTACACATACAAGTTATCTATTAAATGATTTCCTCTTAAATTTTGGCAAAGTATGAAAGCAAACAGTTTGATTTACTTTGTGATTCTAAGCTGCTGATTCTGACTGCTCTTCTGAAGTAGCCAGTAAATTGGACTTACCAGGGCAATTGTAGGCTTTACTTTTTCCTATTTACAAAAATAGCTGTGTTTTTAACCATTTATATATCACTGAAGATGCACACAAAACTCTCAAAATGCTGTACTAACTATATTCTTAGGCTGGGGGAATTACAGGAGAGAGTAAACAAATGGCCAAGGGATGAAATACAATAGATGAAATAATACAGTTCCAAATGCCTACTTTCCACACCACGCTTTGAATGCTGAATAGAATCTACTAGAAGATGAACACCAAGAGTGAATCAAAAGAGTAGTCAGTAGAAATTGTCCATCCTAGAATGGAAATTCAAACATAGCATTGATTTGGAGGCTCAACGTTTATAACTTATTTCTACATTTACTGCTTCATTATCCTATTAATTCCTCTCAATAAAAGTTTTTTTCTAATCTTTATTTTAAAATAATAACATTTATTAACAAATTGTAAGCATAGTGTGTTTTGTTTAGATATGCTTAAAAATAATAGAAAAGTTAGTAAATGTCTAGTAGACATACATAGTGAAATTAGTATGATTATAGCTTACAGTATAAAGAATCTTTATCATAGCTCATGAACTTTTGATATCTAACAGTAGGTCTCGCGGAAACTCAATACAGACCCTTGAGTTGGAATGAGAAACTTACTTGCAGTTCTGGCACACTTTGCACTCAGGACACTGCCAACCAGCCCGCTTTAATGGAGTAACAGTTATATCCAGACACATCCCATGGTAGTGCTGACCACAAGTGGTACAAAAGAACTGATCTAAGAGATCTCCCGGGCTGTCACACACTGCACAGTTTGCATCTTCCTTTGCTAAAATTAACAACAAAACAATAAAATTGTTGTATTATAATTTAATATTTTTCTAACTTAACAGGGAATTTAAATGGAATCTCTCAGACATGTGAAGTTATCCACATTTTGCCAAGTCAAAATGAGGTTTCACTTAAAACACTATAGTGCATTATATGCATCATTCTAGCCATAAGAAATTTAAACGTAATTTTGCAAGTATTTTGGCCTATATCTACTTGAGACTATAAGAAATTATTATTTAATTGTATACTTTTAATACCAATGGTAATGCTGATCATTTAGTTGATGCTCAGTAAATGCATTAGATAGAATCAAGCAAGGGACTGGGAGGAGGGGAAAAAATAAACACAGACACTTGCAGTATTAAAATTAAGAATTTTATTCATATTAAATTCTTGGAAACTTAAAATCAAAAATACAAAATAAGAATGTTAATATCAATTAGATTAATGTGTTTCTTAATTGAAAACAGACTACTCCAACAAGCTTAGGGGTTTTCTTATACTACAAAATATCTTATGTACAGTATTATTGATAGAAGGTGTATACACACACACACACACACACACACGAATATAACAATTCATAGACTAATTGTAATTATATACAACCACATTGATTTCCAGTTACAAAACCATTAAAATCAACATACTTATAGATATCATCCATGCCAATATACAACTGAACCTATGCCCATTACAATATAGAAAGAGAAATGAGGTACTCTAAAAGCATACCAATGCTAGTAATGTAGATATTCCATTATAATAAGTTTAACAGAGCAATGTTTCCTACTTTGTCCAAAGCTAGGCCAGTCCACCCTAATCCACTCAGCTAAAAGCACTTTCTACCTTTGCAAATCAAGCATCGTGAAACTAAGTGGTAATCTATTTCCACTACATACACTACATACACTTAGCTTCCCGCTAAGAGCTAAATAAATAGACTTTGTAAGTCATAGCAGTCTCTGTAAATGTGAGGACAATTCTTAGAATGGAGGAAATAGAGAACAAGTCCTGGGGTCTGGCCAGCAGGCTGCACCAGACAGAAAGTCTAGCTATATAACCGCCTCATTCCTGAAGCTACCTTAGAAAGGTTAACAATAACCACATGAAATCCAATAGTTATGTTTTAGGACTGCACCTTATTAACATTGGTACAAGGCTCATCACTCTTATATTTAGACTTCCCTTTCCATGGCAACTCCTCAGTTTCTCCTTAGGGTCCCTACAGCATTTGGTAGGGGCCTGTACCTCCTTTGTATGACTTTAAATACTAGAAACCCTAGAACCCATCTTCATCTTTCTGCAGAAACTCTCCAACTCTCTTTCTGCTGTGCTTGTATAAACTCCTTTGTTGTTCATTAAATGCTGATGCTCAAAATCTGTATTATCATCCATATACTTTCATAAAACTCAACCATTTACTTTCAAGTCTTATGCAACTCAACTCCAAAGTTCAAAAATACTAAAACTCAACATTTCTAAAATAAACTTTTTTTTCAAAAGAATGTTAAAAACAACAACAACAACAACAAAAAACAAAAAACTGAAACTTTAACATCATTTTGCTAACAACATCTCCCTATCCTAGGACACTTCACCAGATCCAAATTCTTTCTACTAAATTATCTATATATTTTTCTTTGGTTTTTACAGTTTAGCCCGTAATAGTTTCTTAGTACTGTAATAGCTTCTAATTAAAATCAACCCTCCTTATGATTCTATTCTCTCTAAAACATCATGTAGATACACGAAGCACAATTTCAAAATCCTAAGTGTTCTGCTTAAATTAAGAACCAATCAACAGGGGCCAACAGGGTGGCTTAACCAGCAAAGGTGCTTGCTGCTCATATTTGCTGATGTAAGCTCAATTCCTGAAACCCAGATGGTGAAAAGAGAGAATCAATCACAACACACAAATGGTCCTCTGGCCTGCCTGCCTGCCTGCCTCCCTCCCTCTCTCTCTCTCTCTCAAACACACACACACACACACACACACACACACACACACACACACACGCAGCCTTACATGAATGCCACACATATACATGCACATAAAATAAACTATTAACTAGAGCCAATTAATGGATCTAGACATGATGGCAACAGGTGGAAGCAAGATTCCAGTGCCGGCCGAGTCTTAGAAGACAGGGAGCTTTCATCATTTCTGCTTTGTACGTTCAATGACCCAGGATAAATCAAGGTGTATTTAAGGTGAAGGCTTACTTTTCAAATCACTTTTACGTAATTCTTTAATTGTCAGGCACTTAAAATAAATGATTATTTTAAAAATAGAAGTGTAGTAATAATCTCATTTTAATGGAAGATGAGATATTTTCCTTAATATTACAAAAGTGCTAGTATGCACCCATAAGAAACTCCACTTTTAAAAGTGAAACTTTGCCGGGCAGTGGTGGCACACGCCTTTAATCCCAGCACTTGGCAGGCGGATTTCTGAGTTCAAGGCCAGCCTGGTCTACAGAGTGAGTTCCAGGACAGCCAGGGCTACACAGAGAATCCCTGTCTCGAAAAAATAAAATAAAAAAATAAAAGTGAATCTTTGATTTCTGTCACTTTATTATTTTTTTAATCGGGAAGCAACAGACAATCAGATATTCATTTTAACTTGATACTACTTTTTCAAAAATACTGATTAAAAATCTGTAAAACTACCTTGTGTTTGCTAATCTACAGCTCAAACTTGCCACAGTAGATACTGACTGGCAGATACATTTGTCCAAGTTGAGATGTACACATAGTATAAAATGCATATGGAATTCCAAAACCACAGTAGCAACAAAATCAAATATCTAAAATTTTGGTATTCATTACATGTTGAAATATTGGTATTTTTTTGAAATATTGGTATTTTTAAATAAGGTAAATAAAATAATACATACTAAAGTTATTTACATTGTCACCAACACAATACTATATACTCAAACTCACTCTATAAAAACTCCTAGATTATCACTGTTGAAAAGACTGCTGTTTATTTTACACTATTTTCTCAGTCACTCCTTCATGAACATCTTTTCAAAGAAACACATCAATGTGAGGTGAAAGACTACAATATTAGCAAAAAGCATTATGAAAAGAAATACACAGCCATTCTTGGCTTTTACACGTCTGCTATGGATGCAAGCCTAAATGCTTGGCGTTCTCTGTCCTTTCTTTTCAGTATCCCGGATAACATCCATAATTTGTGTTCTTCAAGGGATTACTTGATAGGCAATATAATACCACTTGCCTTCTTTCTTGTCATATCTGCAGCTTGGGGTTGGGCAACAGACATGACTGAAAAATGGACCGCCACTGATTTGCCAGTCTGCCCAACCTGTAAGTTCTTGATTCAGTGAGAGACTGTCTCAAAAGATAAGGTAAAGATCAACAGTGGAAGACAACCGCATCAATCCCTAGCCTCCACTATGCAAATGTGCCCACATCCCCAAATCCATGGGGGTGCATGTGGCAGGTGAGTGTTATACATTTCCAGGGAATAGAATTTACTTTACTGGACACTGGCTTTATACCTGTGGCTTAAAGAGAAGGAACAGAAAGAAGAGACTAGCTTTGCAGGGTATGCAGGCTGTTACTTTCACACAATTTTTTACTATTTTCTCTATAAAAGGTAGTGTCCAGTTCTCTTTTCACTCTCAGTATGGAGTGAAATCCTACAATAATACTATGGATTAAGTACTCACATTTTATTTCCTTGTATTAATTTTTGGAATGGTCACCAAATGCAAATTTTGGGAAAAGGGGAGTATCTCATACTGCTACAATCTATACTTCTCTTGCCAAATTTCCATACTAAACCTTGCTTTCTTCTGTTGTCCATGTATTTATATGAGTCTCCTTATGCCTACTTTGGAAGAAGCCACAGAACCAATGATCTCAGTTCCTCTTAACTTTATATGCCAGCATGATCTCTCATCATCATAAGGTTAATGACAAGTTATGTCTTTTATAGTTTGTAATTTTACATGCTGAACTCCAGTAATCACTAACAGTATACATGCAGAATGTGATCATCAAAAGAAACAATGGCACAATTAATTACTTAAATTTCTAAAGAATAATTAACTACATAAATAATCCTCATAACAACTGCTGTGTAAGAAAGTTCTTTCTCTTCCAGATTTAATAGGTATAACATAAAACATTGTTAAAATTTTAAATCAGTTATTAGTTTAAGAATAATTTCAAATAAGTTAACTCTGTATAGTGAATAAGAGCATGATTAAAATGTAGATAAAATGTAGCTCTGACTATAGATAAAATTAGGTACAAAACAATGATAAAAAAGTTAGTCAATGATCATGTTAATCTAGCTATTTGGAATTACTCTAAGTTAAGCCTAAAGTAGCTATATTTGTATTTCTTAAACATGAAAAAGATAGAAAAACATGTCTTAAAAACATAGCTAAATACATGTACAGAGATAGGCATGGATTAAAAGATTAACACATTGGTAGGACATAGATAAAAGCTAACAGGTAATGTAGGAAAGAATGACTAATCATGAAGACTTCAGAAATTGAAAACTCAATTTTCTAGGAGAAAAGAAAGATGTTCCTTAAATGTGCATGCTCTTCAGCTAACAAATGACTCAAAAGGTGAAAAAGACTTACTGTGCAAAGCCTGGTAACAAAATTCAACCCTGGAACCCATCTAAAGATAAAATTTAAAAATCTGACTCTCTCACATCATATGCACACATATACATATATACAACATAAACTAAAATCTTAAAAACAAAATATGTATCAGTTGCATCCATAGCAAAAAACAAAAAAACAAAAAAACAAAACAGATCTTTGGTTAGTGATAAAGTAAAAAGAAATTATAATGTTCTATGCTAATTAAAACTCAAACATAAACATTTTCTTATCATTATAAAACACTACTGGAAAAGAAAGCAAAAATCAGTACTGCAGATTAGAGATAAGCAAGATCGATGGCTTGTGAAGCAGCCCTAGAGCTGTCTGCCCCACAGCCAGGTCTACAGAGCTCATGAACAAAATGCCAGCAAGTGTGTGACCTCCTACAGATAATAGTCTGGAATCTGCTTTACACCCTTGCACTGATAGCATTCTCCTATAAAATTCACTGTTAAGTGAATTGTTTTCTCCTTAGAAATGTTAAAAACTACTGTATCCTTAGTATGTCTTCTAAAATGGTTTAAAACATTTTTAAACATAAGAATTTAAAAAATGCAAATAGAGAAAATAACCTTTTTTAAAATTAATACCAATAAAATTACTGGCCATAGCTTTCCACTCAAAAGCATGCAACAAACCAGGTGTAGTGGCTTGTGTCTACAAGACCAGCACTTAGAAGGCAGAGGCAGCAGATCACCTGCGAGGTCTAGGATAGCAGTGAGACCCTGAGGGGAGAGGGAGACAGGAGACCCTACAGCAAAAAGTTCTCAGGACACTAGGATTGCATAGTATCTTCTGAATATCAATTTCTTCTTTTAGTTTTTGTTTTTCTTTTTTTTTTTTTCTTTTTTTTCTTTTTCAAGACAGGATTTCTCTGTGTAGCCCTGGCTATCCTGTAAGACTATCCAGACTGGTTTAAAACGTGGAGATTCACCTGCTTCTGCCTCTCAAATACTGGGATTGAGATTTTCATATTATTATCTTTTAATACAAGTAAACTAACTCTCCAAATTCACATGTGACATCTTAAGTAAGTACCTAAGTAAATTTACAACTGCATGTGTACACTTACATCTTTCAGGAGCTTGGTCGATGTGTTCTGGACAGAGAAGGAAGAAGTGGCTAAAGTCCTGAAAGGTGCCTGCCCCCGCAGCACATGGGTAATGGTACATCTGGGTACACTTCTCTTCACAGCATTTGATAGTGGCTCCAAGGTGTTTGCAAAATGCACATCGCTGGAAAGAGAAAAAGAAATGACTTTACAAAACTTTGAGGAGGGGTAAGAAGACATGAAGAATTATCTGTACCTTACTACTAAAACAATCTGTTAAAAAAAATTTTGATGCAAAAGTATCAATAAAATACTCTCAAACCAAGTACAGGAACACATCAAAAACATCATCCACTATGATAAAGTAGGCTTCACACATGGATGCGGGGATGGTTCAATATATGAAAATCCATAAAAATCTTGGAGAAATCAGGGATACAAGGTGCATATCTAAAGACAATAAAAGCAATATGCAGCAAGCCAATAGCCAACATCAAATTAAATGGAAAGATACCTTAAAATAATTCCAGAAAAGTCAGGTACAAGGCTGCCCACACTCTCCCTATCTATTCAACATAGTACTTCAAAGGGACTACACACTAGAAACGTATTACTATTTGAGATATAGTATGATAATTTCATAAGTGCCCCCAAAAATTTTACCAAAGAACTACAGCTGACAAGCATTCACCAAAGTGGCTGGATATAAAATTAACTCAAAGAAATCAGTAGCCTTCATGTATACAAACAATAAACAGGCTGAGAAAGAAATTAGAGAGACAATACCCTTTACAATATAATATGTATATTAGCTACAAATACTATAAAATAAAGTATCTTGGTGCAACTAACCAACCAAGTGAAAGGGTATATGACAAGAGCTTCAAGTCCTGAAGGAACACAACAAACGGAAATTAACCAAACAGAAACAAAGACAACAATACAAAGAATGAACAAAACCAAAAGCTGGCTCTTTGAGAGAATTAACTAGATAAACCCCTAGCCAGACTAACTAAAGGGCACAGAGACATTGTCCAAATTAATAAAATAAGAAATGAAAACAGAAACATAACAACAGAAACAGAGGAAATTCCAAAACTCAGCAGATCCTACTACAAAGGTCTACAGTTTAAAATCTAGAAGAACTAGATGGTTTTCTAGACAAATACTGCATACCAAAGTTATATCCCAAGCAGCTAAACTAACTCAACAGAACAATATCCCACAAGGAAATAGAAGAAGTCATTAGACACCTCCCAGCCAAAAAGGCCAAGGGCCAGACGGATTTTGTGCAGATTTCTACCAGACCTTCAAAGAAGATCTAATACCAAAATTCATCAAACTATTCCATAAAATAGAAACAGAAAGAACACTATCTAATTAATTCTATGAATCCACAATTACTCTGATACCTAAACCACACAAGGATGCAACCAAAAGAAACAACTTCAGACCAATCTCACTTATGAATATCAATGCAAAAATACTCAATAAACTTCTTGCAAACTGAATCCAAGAATACATCAACACTATCATTCATCACGATCAAGTAGGCTTCGTCCCAGGGATGCAAGTTGGTTCAATATATGAAAATCCATTAACATAATCTACTATATAAACAAACTGAAAGAAAAAAAAAATCACATGAACGTTTCCTTAGATACAGAAAAAGCATTTGACAAAATACAACACCCCTACATGTTAAAAGTATTGGAGAGATCAAGAATTCAAGGTTCATACCTAAACATAATAAAAAACTATTTACTGCAAATCAACAGCCAATATCAAATTTAATGGAGAGATACTTGAAGCAATCCCACTAAAATTGGAGACAAGAATGCCCACTTTCCCCATATCTATTCAGTATAGTATTCGGAAGTTCTAGCTACAACTATAAGACAACAAAAAGACATCCAGGGGATACAAACTGGCAAAGAAGAAATAAAGGTATCACCATTTGCAGATGATATGATAGTATACATAAGCAACCCCAAAAATTCTACCAGAGAACTTATGCAGCTGATAAACAATTTCAGCAAAGTAGCCGGATATAAAATTAACTCAAATAAATCAGTAGCCTTCCTTTATACCAATGAAAAACAGGCTGAGAAAGAAATTAGGAAAACGACTCCCTTCACAATAGCCACAAATAATATAAAATATCTTGGGGTAACTCTAACCAAACAAGTGAAAGACCTGTATGGCAATAACTTCCAAGTCTCTCAAGAAAAAATTCGACGAAAATCGCAGAAAATAGAGAGATCTCCATGCTCACGGATTGGCACAATTAACATACTAAAAAATGGCCAGCCTACCAAAAGCAATCTACAGATTCAATACAATCCCCATCAAAATCCCAATATAATTCTTCAAAGACAAGGAAAGAGTAATTCTTAAATACATCTGGAAAGGAAAAAAAAAAAAACAAAAAAACAAAAAAACAGAAAAGCTAAAACAACTCTTAACAATAAAAGAACAGCTTGGGGAATCAGAATCCCTGACCTCAACCACACACTTATAGACATCTGATCTTTGACAAAGAAGCCAAAAATATACAATGGAAAAAAGAAAGCATCTTCTATAAATGGTGCTGGTCTAACTGGCTGTCCGTATGTAGAAAAATGAAAATAGATCCATATTTGTCACCTTGCACAAAGCTCAAGTAAAAGTGGATCAAGGAGCTCAACATAAAACCAGATACACTGAATCTAATAGAAGAGAAAGAGGCAAAGAACCTGCAACTCATTGGCACAGGGGGAAATTTCCTAAACAGAACTTCAATGGCTTCTAAGATCAAGAATGGATAAATGGGACCTCATGAAACTCTGTAAAGCTTCTGTAAAGCAAAGGACACAGTCAATAGGACAAATCGGCAACATGCAGATTGGAAAAAAATCTTCACTAACCCCACTTCAGATAGAAGGCTAATATCCAAAATAGATAAAGAACTCAAGAAGCTAACCACCAAAAAACCAAACAACCCAATCAAAACATGAGGTATAGAACTAAACCGAGAATTCACAACAGAGGAATCCTGAATGGCTGAGGAGCACTTACAGAAATGTCCACAGTCCTTAGTGATCAGAGAAATGTAAATCAAAATGACCCTGATATTACACCTTACACCAATCAGAATGGCCAAGATCAAAACCTCAGGTGAGAACACATGTTAGCAGGATGTGGAGAAAGAGGAACACTCCTCCATTGCTGGTGGGATTGCAAACTGGTACAA
>JADRCD010238765.1:0-34645 GCA_019843815.1 Montemys delectorum
GGGAGGGTAACAGTTCTGCAAGCATGGTCTGGTTGGATGTGATGCAATGCTGCACTGGCAGCTAGGTGGGGCTAATGTGTGGGGCCAGGGGCAGCTGGGAGGGTAAAAAGTAGGGAGGCACAGAGAGGGACCCCTGCTTTGTGCTGAGAGCTGTTCTAACTCTAAAACACCTGTGAGCCAGATGGCCTCTTATTCTGGCCAGTTTATAAATCGGGCAGGTGAAGTTCAGAGCGGAAGGTAGCTTGGCCAAGACCACACAGAATGGATAAGGGAAAGTTTTCTCTCACCACCTGAGTCTATAGGTGACCCTGGGCAGGAGGCTTCATTCCTCCATCTCCTCATCTGCAAGTACAGACGGTAGCAGTGACATCTCCTATTTTAGGGAATGTCGTGGTTATGAGCTCACTTCCGGCCAAATCTAAGGATGTAGAGGCAGGCAGGTGGAAGTCCCTGGTAATGAAGAGAGGGTCACAGGGGAAAGGTATAGAGGGTCATCAGCTGCTGTTCTCAACCAAGGACATTTTTGTTGTCACAGTTTCCAGAAGGAGCTTTTGAAGGACAGGAACCAGGAGTGTTAGCGATCAGTTCTACCTCACTTGAGATGCTTATGAGGAACAGCCAGAAGCTGTTGGGATTTAGCTCCCTGGATGAGTACCAGTCCCAGTTCCTGGGGCTCCTGGATAAACGTCCACATTGACATAAACTTGGGATCCAAGAAGAATGGTACCCAGCAGAGACTGAGCAAGCCAGATCTAAGGAGGTCAGGCTCTAATCTCTGAGTAGAAGTAGAAAACCCAGGGTTGTAGGTGAGGGTTCTTGGGCAGCCAGGGAAGAGGGCAGGTTAGAGGGGTGAATCTAGCCCCCCTTCATAGAGCAGAACAAACTTATCTGTGACGGCACATGAGCTGGTCTGGGGTTCAGATCGGAGTGTGCAGAGAAGCAACAGTGTGAGAGGCTTAAAGGAAGGTGGCCAGAGCGAGCATGCGGGAATGCGGAGTGGTCTGGGCGGATCTATCAAGCACATGGTAGAAAGGTGAGGGGGCATGGTTCTGAGAGGGATGGGCATTTGGAACTCAAGGTGATTAAGGTGAATTCAAAATATGAAAGATCCTCTTGGGGGAGATGTCTGGTGGGGAACTGGAGCTGCTAGTTGGGAGCCAGGACTGAAGTACCAACTGAGGAGTCAGTCCACATTCACCGAGTACCCCATGTTCAACTCACAGTTGGGATGGGGCCCCTTTGAGGACTGTTCCTATTGTGGAGATGCTAGCTGAGTTTGAAGTCCTGCTTGTAGATAGTGGCGGGAGAGGTGTGGAGTGGACTGAAAACCTTCAGACTGAGCCGTCTGCATACAGAGGCCCCAGGAGAGCTTCTGAGGCTACAGAGCAGCTCTCTGATGCCAGCCCAGGTGCCACAGGAAAAGGGCAAAGGAGCCGACTGCCACCAGAGCCCACCAGAGAGAACGGAAGCGTGATGGCTGCAAACAGTGGAGATGAGCCAACGAGGGGAGAAAGAGGTGGGAGAAGATGGATGGAGGTTGGAGGGCAGAGAAGCTCAGCAAACAGGACAGAACTGTTAAGCCCAGGAGGCAGGCGTTTGAGTAGCAGATGCTGAGGCCAGAGGAGGCAAAAGCAGTAGTCTCCCATCCCAAGCACACTTAAGACCCAGCCTGATGTGACTTCCTTTGCTGGAGACTGGAGAAACCCAGAGAAAAGCAGCCAGCATCCTGTGGTCATCCTCATTTACCTGGATTTCCTGCTGCTTCCCTGCCTTTCAGCTCCCTAAGGTGCATGATATTAAGAGCATGTCCTGTTTGTCATCTTCAGTGTGTGTGTGTGTGGGGGGGCTTTGGCTTTTCAAATAGTTCACAGCTCCCACCCCTTCCCCGCCCTCCGCAGTTCCTATTCAGGCTCCTATCCGCTTGCCTTTTTTTTTTTTTTTAAAGCTATTGTTGCTTTGATCACTGTCCATTCTGGGAAGTGGTGCCCTGCCTCGTCAGCCCATTAGGGTGCTGGTCTCTGAGTCTGCCATCAGAGTTAGGGATCTGCACGGGACAATGAAAACTCCTCTCCTAGGAATCCCCTCCAACTGGGCTCATTCACTTCCGTATTGCTCTTCACTTTCCTCTGCTGAGTCTGCAGATGGTGGTCTACCAAAAGAACCTTGCAGAGAAAAGGCCGCGTGGGTTCTGGTTGGTATTTGAACTACTTTTGTTTCCATTGCATTGCAACATCCCAGAAGGGAAATCAGAGATTGCCTAGTCTATAGGCTCCAAAGCTACTTTTAACTGTAAACCTTCTGTGTAGTCCTGAATGCATCAACACAGGATGCAGGATGGCGAAGGGCTGGGTGTGGTGGAGCCTGCCTGGAATCCCAGCACTTGGGGGGGGGGTGGAGGCAGAAGGATTGAAAGTTCAAGGTCATCTTCAGGAAGTTCAGAGTCAGCCTGGCCTATATGAGACTGTACAGTGATAACAACAGCAGCAGCAGCAGCAGCAGCAACGGCAACAACAACAACAACAGAAGTTCTATGGCTGAAGCATGCTCACCCTTGCTCCATGCTTGCACGTACAGCTTGGTGTGAAAACCCCCAAAGCATCACAGAGCCCTTCTGCAAGGCCAAGTGCTTCACAGACAGGCAAGGAAACTGAAGCCTGCACCAGTGATGGGATTCACTTAAGGTCACATACCAAGAACAAATACGGGGGTTCAGATTCTAAACTACTTCAGATTCTCCTATTCTAGGACATAGACATCAGTCAAGTGCTGTCTCTGCTGTTCTCTTATGTGCATTGTGTTTGTCACTCATGCACCTAGCAGACTTTGTTGAGGACCTATTGTGTTCCAAGTAGGCAGTATGCTCTCTTGGGACTACTAGGTGCCAGTCCTGACAGTTAGTGAGAAGCAAAGGCAGACACGGCGGGACCCCCATAGTTCTCTTGGTCAGGGTGCCGTGCTTGGGGCATCATGAAAGCTCCGTGTGTGAGAGGTGTCATTGAGGGAGGCTGAACTTACATTAGGGAAGCCTTGTGGGGGTGGAGCTGACCTTGCTAGGACATGACCCACAACTAAGGGTAAACTAGGAGAGCAGAAGAGAAAACCGCATGCCCAGTCCCTGTGGATGGAGCTCCGGAGCCATGGCAGACACAGGGATTTATTCTAGTATTACATTTATGTTTCAAAAGTTGCTGGCAAAATTAACTAAATATCCTGTCCCAACTCAGTCCAGTTTAGGCTTCTTTTGGAAAGGCGAGGATTGAGACAGGGCTTCTCTATGAACCCCTGGCTGTAGATCAGGCTGGCCTCAAACTCAGAGATCCCCCTGCCTCTGCCTGGTGGATCAATGTGCTGGAGTTAAATGCATACACTGCCATCACCACCTGAGTTGGCGCCTTTATTTCTATTTCTATTCTCTGTTTTTCTGACCTGTTTGGAGTGTTCTTAGCTGGACCTGTCTTGGTTTTTGTGGGATATGTATTTTAGTTTTAGGATATATGTGATTCATAAGTGTATTGCTCCCATACTGTACAGGTCATCACATTTGGCCACCATAACGTGTGTACCATCAGGTGCAAAGGTGTGGCCACTATTACTCATTAATCATTAAGTCATCAAAGAGCCACTCTGAGCTAAGCATATGACATTATGATATGGTCAGCCAGCATCACTGGCAATTGTGTTCCGGTGTGGAGCTAGTGAACCACGTCCTTGTATGTAGGTATGTTGCTGTAGCCTCCACAGATATAAGGTATGGCCCTCACCAAGAATGCTGTGTGTAACTTTATGTGACATCTATAGTGACTCGGGGAGTAGGTATGTGTGTGCTATGTGTGTCCCAGAGTGTGGTTTGAGGTTTGGCTGGTGGGACGTGTCCTTGTGACTATAGTGTGGAAAGTCCTGACTCTTGCTGTTAATCCAGAGGAGTGTGAGCTTCCTGGGACTGATGGAGGGTTTTCTTCCATGGCCCTGTGGTGACTGAGAAGCCCCTACCTATCAGCTCTGAGATGTCAGGGAGAGGGAGCTTCCCCTGTGGGCACTGGGGGCAGAGAGAAGATGGGGTGAAGGGGGTGGGCCTGGCTGGTCAGATGGGACAAATTAATAAGAAGGGACCTGGAGGAGGGAAAGGCAGGGCAGGAGGCCCATAAGATGAAAGTAGCCTGCCTGGCGGGTAGACGGGTGGCCTCCCCCCTGCCCTGTCAGCACTTTTTAATGTCCCCTTAGTTAGGGTGTGTGGGAGGGGTGGGGCAGAGAAGCTGGGGCTCACCTTTCCCAGGCCCCAGGAGGTGTGGTTTTGGTGGGGTAGGAGGAATGCTCCCTGCTGAAGGTGGAAGAACCCTGTGCGTGCCCCTGGCTCCCTCCCCTGGAGCCTTCACTCTGGCTAGTCTGTCTGGTGCAGGCAGGGGAGCAAAGCAGCTGGAGAAACAAAAAGAAGCAGAATGCCAGGGGGTTCTGTGGAGGGGTGTGGGGACACTCCTGCAGGTTTCTGTCTACAGACATATTTGAACCTGAGTAAACACTCATCAGGCTTAGTTCATGAGGATGCCCAAGCAAGACCGTATGTGTCTGTATGTCTGAATTTGAATTTTATAACCACTCCGGGTTTTGGCTTGGCCTGCTGCTCATGGATGGCCCTGGGCAGGCTGTTTAAACCACTTGAGTTCTGTGGTCTCATCTCTAGAGTAAAGATGAGATGACTGGTTCACAGGGGGGTTGGGGGGGGCTTAAGTAGATGGAAATGTTCAACGGACATCACTGTAAACATGCGGTTCTTGCACATGCTCGGCAAGTATGCTCCTACTAGACCCCATCCCTGGGCCCAGCCTCATCATTAATAGTTGCCTGTAGGATGTGTTGTGTGGCTATGAGTGGTGATGTGGGAGGGCTTGGAGATCCGAGTCTTCGTGGACCAGTCATGGGGGCATCTGGCCAAGAGAATAGGAGGTATCGGGCTGTGGATTCTTTGGGGTGAGTCATGGGGGGATGCAGGTGTGTAGATGTTCATATTGTGGCTGTTCTGGGGTACGTGAGCATATTTATGGGGATGCAGGGTGGTGAGGGTATGTGACCAGAAGGGCACATCCCTTGTCCCTGTGAGTGTGAGTTGGTGCTTGTGGTATTCTTTTGTGTCTCTTGGGGTCCATCTGATTACCCTGGAGCCTTAGATGGACATGCATACCTCTCAGAGTGTGTACTGCCTGTGTGGGACAGTATGTCTTTGTGTCCCATGTGAGTCTGGCTGAATGTGCCTTTGTCTCAGTCGTGTGAGTGTGATGGCGGTGTATGGTGCTTGGTGTGGCTCTGTGTGCCTGTGTCTGTGACAGTGTGTGTGTGTGCATGTGCGAGCTTGAGTGTGTGTTTGGTGAGCGGCTCTGCTGCCTTAAGCACCTTTCGAATACATTGGCCACAGCTCATTGAATCCTTTAACAATCTGACTCTGCTCTTCCTTCCCGTTTTTTCTAATTCAGTTCCTCTTATTACAAAAATAAAAAATAAAGCGCTGCCCCTTTCCAGTGGCTGGCCCTGCGGAGCCCCTGCCTCGGGACCAGCCTCGTCTCACTCCATTTCGGAGAAAACGGGAAGTCAGTAATTTTAAAAAATATTTTCTACTTTACTTGGGATTTAATGTTCTCACAGAATCCTGCTGCCTCCCTCTGTTCCCCCACCCACCCTCAGCCCCGCATGCAAGAGGTGTAATGGCCCGTTCAGCATATTAGGGGAGCCAGGCATGTACGTACGTGCCTGTATGTGTGAACGTGTGTGTGCATGTGCACTTGGATAAAGCCACACAGGGTTCCACAGCAGACAGACATACAAACACACAACAGTTCAAATGTACACACAGACGTGACCCCCGAGCACTTCACCCTAATGCTAAAACACCCCATATCAACAAAGAGCCAATCCTAGATCCAAAGACTCACTCAATAGAAACAAAACTCCAGAACAGTCACAAGGGACCTTCTGCGGACATGTGGAGTCAGGAAGCCAGGGACAAGAGGAAGGAGAAAGATGCATTCACAGTGAGAGACAGATGGAAAGTAACCCTTGTGCCAGGCAGGGGCATGAACAGAGTAGAGAGAGGGGATGTCCAGAACATCTCTACTCTACTCTACGAGTTGCTCTGGCTATACCTATGCAGTGGCACATAGGGGCTATGCAAGGTCGCATAGGGATGGGGGGAGAACAGGGTGGATACATTCTGTACCCTGTTTGGAGGTCCCACGGCAGTAAGTATCCTCTCGCACATTCTTTTTTCTTGTCTCTATATCTCTGTCTCTGTGTCTGTCTCCCGGACCGGGGTGTGTGTGTGTGTGTGTGTGTGTGTGTGTGTGTATGTGCATGCGTGTATGTGTTTGTGCATGCATGTGTGTGCATGTATGTGTGTATGTTATATGTGTGTGTTATATGTGCATGTGCATGTGTGTACCCATGCGTGTATGTATGTGTGTGCACGTGCATGCGTGTGTGCATGTATATATGCACATGTGTACATGCGTGTGTGTATGTGTTATATGCGTGTGTGTACATGCGTGTGTGTATGTGTGGTGTGTGTGTGTGTATGTGTGTGTGTGTGTGTGTGTGTGTGTAGATACACTGCTTCGGAACAGCCCTGAAATGCCATCCTTATATGAGGCTCAATATCGGCAGAGGCTGACACAGACTGAATGTGGCTGTACACGTGTAAGTGTATATCTGAAAAACCGGTATGTAAAGCTGTCTAAGAGGCACGTGTAGAGATCCGTGCTTTGAGTCATGGCACATGGAGGTCATAACTTCAAGCACAGCCTTGGCTATATAGGAAGTTCTAGACTACATAGTCAGGCCTGCCTCAAAACAAAGAGTCATAAGATTGTACACTTGTGGCCACATCTGTGGGTAGAGTATAAGGCTTATGGGAGAAGTGTGCCTATTTGGTTGACCTCTGAGTCTCCTCACCTAACACAGGGCCTGGTACAGGGTAGGCCCCCAACAAAGAGTTATTTAAGAACAAATGGCTGTCATAATGAAACCTACTATTTGGGGAAAAGGTAATTAAAAATGAATAAAATAAGTAATTCTAGCTACACCTCCCACCCTCAAAGAATGAAGGAACTCTCTAGGAGCTCTGTGGAGATCTGACCAGACCAGAGAAACTCTGCTTTTGGACAAGACAGAAGGGGGCCATGGGCCGTCTGGTAGAGAGATAACTATGGGGCCTGGCCCTGCCACCATCATTCTTGCTTGGGCCCCGTGGTCTGTGGTCTGACTAGGGTAATGAGTATTTTAGAGTATTCCGTGGGAAAAAAGAAACAAAAGAGCCATCTACTTGTTAAATGTGGGGCAGGCAAAAGAAGGAAGGACAATAGTGGCCAGAGACACAAGACAAATAGATGGACATGCTGACTAAACACACAATTGATGAGTGGATTTATTTCTAGATAGACCAAAAGACAAATAGAGACACAAAGAGATGTGCAGATAGACAGATAGACTGACACGGGTAGGCAGGCAGAGAGACAATCCTGAAGACTGATTGACAGATGGGACAACCGACAGGCAGACTAATCAATCGACAGACAGATAGATGGGCAGCTGCTTTCTCAGAGAATGGATCTACAGCTTGGTATACAGAATGGAGCAGGCTGTACGAGCGGCCTGCCCAACAGCACTGCCTCGCTTTCTGCCTTCTCCTTGCCAGTGGAACCCATTAGTGTTTGGAATTCAAATGCCCTCAGGAAGAATGAATGCTTCCGTTGCCTCAAACATGAATCTTTACTGCTCGCTGGAGTAGCCTCATAATTCCATTTCTTTTTGCTATGGATTAAGAATAGATTAACAAGTATATGTGGTGGAGCACACCTTTAATCCCAGCACTTGGGAGGCAGCAGAGTCAGAAAGATCTCTGTGAGTGCAAAGCCAGCCTGGTCTACTTAGTGAGTTCCTGGTTAACTAGGGCTGTATAGAGTGACCTTATCCCAAAGAGCAAACAAAAATACATAAATAAAAAAATGGAATAATGGGCTGGAGAGATGGCTCAGTGGTTAAGAGCACTGACTGCTCTTCAGAAGGTCCTGAGTTCAATTCCCAGCAACTACATGGTGGCTCACAACCATCAATAACGAGATCTGACGCCCTCTTCTGGTGTGTCTGAAGACAGCTATAGTATACTTACATTAAATAAATAAATAAATAAATAAATAAATAAATAAATCTTTTAAAAATGGAATAATAGGGTCAGGAGAGATAGTGGTTAAATACTTGTTGTTCCTGCAGAAGTCCCGGGCTCAATTACCAGCGCCCACACAGTGGCTCACAGCCATCTATAACTGCAGTTCCAGGGTATTCCATGCCCTCTTCTGACCTCCTCTGGCACCAGGCCAACACATGGTGCACAGGAAAATCACTGACACACACATAAAATAAAATAAAAACTTTTTAAAAAATAAAATAATGAACTTCTGACTACTGAAATATGGGAGATTGTCCGTGTAGGAGTCCTTTGAGAAACGTGACCTCAGTCTTAGAAATGGCCAGTGGTCTAGGGCTGGGGAGGTGAGTAAGTGGATAAAATGCTTTGCATAAGCGGAGGACCTGAGTCTGGGGTCCCAGAATGCACATAAAGAGATAGCGTTTATTAGGAATTCCAACATTCAAGAGAGGATCCAGAGAGTGGGAGAGATGGCTCAGCAGTTAAGAGCACTGACTGCTCTCCCAAAGGTCCTGAGTTCAATCCCCAGCACCCACATGGAGACTCGCAAACATGTGTAAAGGGATCTGATGCCCTCTTCTGGCCTGCAGGTGTACATGCAGCAGAGCACTCACATGTAAATAAATGAATAAAAATTTAAAAAAAAAAAAAAAAAAAAGACAAGAGGCAGAGATTAGAACATGCCTGGAAGTCCCCAGGCCAGCTAGCCTGGCGCACACTGTCTAACAGTGTGGAAGATTAAGAGCCATGCCCAAGGCTGCCCTCTGACTGCTCCATGTGCACTATGGGGTTGGTCCTCATGCCCACACCAATGGTCATGCACACGAAGACTGTTCAAAAAAAAATCACACGGGAGACCCCAGCCCTTTCTCTGTTTGGGGACTTTGTACTTTTCTATTTGAAGATACAATGTGTGGGGCTCCTGCAGCCTTTTTGACGTCCTGAGGCCAAAACTCAGGTTTGGCCTGAGTTCAAAAGCTATCGGGCAAAGAACAGCAGAGGAGATATGTGAAAAGGATCCAGGTGCTGGTGGTACTGTTTGCTCCGTTAATGAATTTGAGGGTCTCTCTGTCTCCAGATATCTTGCTATATTAGAGAGCAATTTCCTGACTAAAGTTTAAGCTCCTTTTGGAAGTTTTATTTGCTTTTTGTAGCTGAGAGCATCCTAACATTGCACAGAACAGCCAACAATTTGGAAAAGAACAAAAAAATGGAGAGATGGGTGAGTGTGGGGACAATGTATGGCTAGGAAGAGGGTCAGTATAGGCTAGAAGGAGATTGCCAACAATACATAGACTGAAGCAGGCTCTTCACCTGACAAAGAGACAGGTGGACAGTAAAAAGATGAATTCTAGACAGAGTGGCCATAGTGGGTGAATAGTAACACAGATTGGAACATGGAGGCTGTCTTAGTTAGAGTTTTACTGCTGTCATATAAGGCAAGTCTTTATAAGGGACAACATTTAATTGGGGCTGGCTTATAGGTTCAGAGGTTCAGTCCAGTATCATCAAGGCGAGAACATGGCAGCACCCAGGCAGGCATGGTGCAGGAGGAGCTGAGAGTTCTACATCTTCATCTGAAGGCTGCTAGCAGAATACTGATTTCTTAGGACTTAGGTCTTAAAGCCCACACCCACAGTGACACACCTACTCCAACAAGGCCACACCTCCAAATAGTGCCACTCCCTGGCCCAAGCATATACAAACCATCACAGAGGCATAAATAGAAGGACTGGCAGATGAAGTCATGGGTAGACATCTAGGCACTTGCCACAGTGTTCAGGAAACCTTCAGTCTGAGGAGGACTCTCTGTGTGCCTGTGCACAACCCCATGTCAGTCCATAATCACTGTCATTCTCTTTCGTGATACATCCCAGGTCACAGATTCCTTGAGGCCGGAAATCACATCTAATCTGATCTACCTTCAATATCTCCCTTTGGACCAGTGAAGTGCTGAGCATGCAGTAAGTGCTCACTGCTTGTTTTGGAATGAATGGTCATAGATGAACGGAAGTAGGGGCAGAAGGAAAGGAAGGAGGGAAGGCCAAGCAACAGGAAGGTAGACAGTGTATTGTAGAGAACAGTGGATGGACAGATACTTTGGCAAGGAAGTTGACAGGCCATCAGGGAGAGAGATTGATAGCTGAGTCATGTATGTACCAACGTGTCAATTTCAGTTGGGCAGGCAAAGAGAGAAACAGGCTGATCAGTACACAGATAAATCAAATATGGTATAGGGAGGATGAATAGAGATGCGTGGTTCGCTAACAGGCAGGCAGATGTATTATGGATGGATGAATGGATAGCCAGCCAGATGGTTAAATAGATCCGAGAACAGGTAGGGCAATCAGTGGGCAGGTGGACAAAGGCAGGCACGTGGTCAAACTGGCCACTGTAGATATGTGGCGAGTTAGACCAATTAATAAGCAAAAGGAAAGAGATAGGTGCCTGACTTCGTGGACTCACACGTGGACAGAGAGATAAACCAAGGAGAGGAGGGGAGGAAGGCGAGCCAGAACCCACAGATCCTGATGGCTGTCTTTATTGCCTGTTAGTATTTCTACTAACTATGCATTTTCTTGTTTAGAAAAATACCACTCTAGCTCCTTCTGCTTACCTCCAATTCCTCTTCTGTCCTCCCCCACCCTACCCCCTCTGGGCCTTCTCTTTCCCCTTCCCTGTCTTCATCTGTCTCTCAGTGTCCCCACAGTGCTGAGTCAAACCCCGCCTCCCACAACATTAGATAGCTCACTATCTGAGTGTCCAGTGCTGCTGCTGAGCAGGTCCTGGGTGTGGGAAGGTGAGGGCAGGCGTGGTGTCCTCGGTCTACCTCTGACCCTGTTCTGGGTACTTCAGGTTGTCCTCTGCATCTGGAGACTGAGTCTCAGCCTGGCTTCTCCCGATTATCTCTACTGCTTTCTTCCTGCCCAGAGACCAAGAACCTGAGGTTGGACCCCTGGAGTACGTTACCTTCAGATCTGCCCAGCCACAGGTCAGACAGCAATGCTGAGCAGTGCATCCTCCGGTCCAATGTTTTTATCACAGGGAAGTGGTTTCGTTAGTGCCCCACCGCCCTCCCCACCTAAGCCAGCTGCCTCCATGTTTGTACCTACCTCAGGTCCTAAGCACTTTGTGAATGTATGCTAAGTCTCTAATGCAGTAATTAACTATTTGAGCCCCTGTGTGTACCAGAGAGCACCCTGTGCTCTGAGAACAATGAGAAAAAGACGGTTGAGCCCCACTTCTGGATTTCCCCTTTCTCTTCTCTACATGGATCCTGCTTAGGGTGTCTCTGAGTTTCAAGGGATGTTCATGCAGACATGCTCTCCATCCTCTCCAGCTCTGCCTGCTGCCCGTCCCCCGCCCTCCCTCTATCAGCTTAAAGCTCACTACAGGCACTAAGAGAACTGGTTTTGTGAAGTAGGTCACTTCTATGGGCCATCCCAAGATGAGTCTCGGGGCCCCTGAGTCTTTCCAGGCCCCCGAGTCTTTCCACAGG
Source organism: Montemys delectorum (assembly GCA_019843815.1). NCBI lineage: Eukaryota > Metazoa > Chordata > Mammalia > Rodentia > Muridae > Montemys > Montemys delectorum. Next base: position 11,688 of record JADRCD010238765.1, read on the forward strand.
ATAATGGTCTGTCAGGGACTAGTAAGTGGCAAAGGATGCAGGCAGAAGACAACCCCATGCACGCCCGCCCGTGAGAGCCTCAGGCCTCATTTTACCCCTATCCGCAGGCTGCTGTTTCTCTTTGTAGCATTGCTCCAGAAAGGTTTCCAATCCAGATGAATCAGTGTGGCATTTGAAGCTCTGCCCACAGCATGGTCCCACCTCTGCCATCTCTATCCCCACCGCTGTTGGGGCTAGCTATCTTCTGCAAGACAGGAAAAGTCCCACCAACAGGTTTTGGGCTTTCCAGACTCTCAGGGACAGTTTGAATCTTCACTCCATCTCTGCCCAGCTGTGTGAACGCAAGTAAATTAACTTCTCTGGGCCCCATTCCCTTATCTGCAAAAGGAGGTTATTAATAGGACAACCTTACAGAATTGTTGGAAAGACTGAAGTAGTCGGTCTACATGGGGTGCTAGGACAAGCCGGCCTACAGTCTGTTATGCAAAAGTCGTTCTTTGGCTGTTCTGCCCAGAGGATGTAGGCTCTCAAGTTTGGAAAGGGGTGGAGGGAGCCATTGCTACTGAGTGGCCCCTGTGTGCAAAGGATCCTACTGTGGTATCATTGAAAACAAACCCTGGAGAGAGAGAGAGGGCTTCTGGCAGCTGAAGGGACAGGCCTATGGTGTCAGAGCCAGTAGGTAGAAGATGCAGGGTTGACCTCCAGCCCCTGTGATTCCGGACCTGGCGTAGCCTGCACGGCTGCAGCACTGGGGTCTGGCGCTGGAGATTGTAACTCGGACATGAAGTTGCCTTGGCTAAACGCCACTTGAGCATGAGTAACTTGTTCTCAGCGTGGTCGCGGCCTTTGACAGACAGGGTGCTGAAATCTCACTGCCAGGCGCCCCGCCTCCCACCTGCTGAAATCAATCCCCTGGCCTCACAGTGTGGTTTGGGGGGCTACGGGGAGGAGGGGGTCAGTGGAGTACAGGAGAACAACAGTCGCCAAATTAATGACTCACCTGGGGTCAGGAAGCCCAGGACCACCTGGAGATGAATTATCTGGTTAAGAAGCCATGACCGGGTGGATCAATGGAGGCTGGCTTTGTGGTTTATTGCCATGCCGTGCCCCTGGGACTGGAGCTCCCAGGAATGCTGCCTTAGAGCCCAGGAGGGCTGCTGCCTTTTTCTGGGGTACCCAGCCATGGTTCTCTGACTGTTTGGGGATCTCAGAGCCTGTCTGGGGAGATGTAAGTCCTGACAGCCCCCCCCCTCCTCGCCCCAGGATCAGATGCTGAGATGAAGATTAATGTGAAGGGACCCCTTGGGGTGAAAAACTGTGAAGGGAGAGGAAGCAATCAGAGGCACAGCCAGACTGCTATGTGCCCAGCGCAGCAGCCTCTCAGCTCTTCCCAGTTGGGGCTGGACAGCTCAGTGTTTGTACCAGGCGCACAGAAGCATCACGGGATGCGGTGGCCACAGGAAGCAGGTGTCTTCCTGGGCAAGGCCACTCTTTTTAGCTGAAGCACCTTTGGGCGGCCCTCTCCACACCCGTGGATAAGAACCCTCAGGAAAGGCACGTGGGTGAGCTCTTAGAGCACCCGCCCACACACACTGGGCGGAGAGAACTGGGGAGAACAGGGCAGACCCAGGAGATTTCCATCTGAGACATCGCCCACGCTGGTTTTAGAGGAAGGTGGGAGGGTTATACAGGCAAAGGGGCAGGAGCAGGGCATACCGAGACCAGAACTTTCTAACAAAAGTATAGCAGGTGAAAACCACCCAGCAGCCCAGCGGGCCGGCGCGGCGCCACAGGACAAGGGGGGAGGGGTGTGGCTGCTTGCAAAGGTCTGCTGCTCTGCTCTGCTGAAGAGCTGGAGTTTTTAATTAAGGGGATTTCGAAGACGTGTGGCGTTGTAATTGCAAGTTGGGCATTAGGAGACTTTCTTGAGCTGTTTATTCAACCATGCTCTGCCTCAAGTCCCTAATCTGTAAAATGGAGATAACAGCAGTGTTTCTGCAGGACATCACAGTAGAAGGGTGAACATAGTGAGCAAGCGGCAAAGAAGGAGGGACAGGGTCCGCCCTTCAAGGCCCAGCCCCTGCGTTGCCTACTCCTCCAGCTCGGCCCTAGCGCCTAATTTCTCCCAGCTCCCAATACTGTTATCTAAGTAGGACTCTCCTGATGGAGTAGATCATAGGGTAGCCACCTCCTTAACGTTCTACCTCTGAGCGCTGTGCTGGGGACAAAGCCTTCAACACACGAGACTTTGGGGGAGGAGGGGGGAGACACTTCATATACAAACCCAACACCATCCCTGACTGGATTGATAGGAGATGGCTTGTGTTAACAGGTGCTGAAGACGTGCTAAGGCAGAAGCGCCAGAAAGGGTCTGTTTAAAACCTTTTAAGGGCACGATTCACAGGCCTTGGTGAGTGCTTGGATGGAGGACACAGAGGAAAAGATGCTGGCAATCACAGCGACCCCCCCCCACGCCCCAGCGACCCCCCACGCCCCAGCTCATACCCTGGATGACTGACTCCAGGCGACCTGAGGGGGGAAGTTCGCCTGTGTGAGGTGAAGCTGACTTTGGGGGGAGGGGGCTTCTCGAGGGAATGCTGTGTCCTTGTTCACTTCTGAGCTGAAAGAAAGAGACAATATGTTTGTATCCAGGGGCATGGGCAGCTGTGAGCTTGCATGTGATTACCAGGAAGTGCGGGAAGGAAGGAATTGGGGCCAATGCCATTGTCCCATGGAGAAGGCAAGGGAGACTGACGGGACACCTGGGAGAGGAGGAAGCAGAGCTGCTGCTGACACGGATACCAGTGGCAGAAGGAGACTCAAAGAGACAGCAGTCAGCACCGCTTAGGTGTCACGGATGTCGAGAAAGATGGCGGGGGAGGGTGTATAACATAGAATATATAAAGAGTCTGCTCTATTCATGAGTTAATTTGTCCTCATTTTGAAAACAGGGGATGAAGACTGTTGGAGAGACTTGTCTAAATGTGAACATGCATAAGTAGAGGCAGGATTCCACCAACCCCCAGGCTCATCTGCAGACTATGTGTGCTGTCTACCTGGCCGCCATGCCATGGTTAGTGTACTAGTGTGTGGGAAGCAGAGAAAGGCCCGAGTGACCGTGTAAGGGAGGATAAAGTCCCGGCAGAGTGCTTATTTTTGGTGTGAGCACAGTTATATCAAGATCCCTAGTGCCTTAGACCCATGGAAATGACAAAGCTTTGGCTGCCTGAACGTGAATGTTGATGGCGTGTGCAGAAAACATGGCCTCAGCTTCCTCCAGGATGTTTCCAGCCTATGACTGCTCTCCTCCAGCGACCTCACACTGAGACAAGTAACCCCTCCTCCTGTGCTGTAGAATAAATGCCCCGAGTCTCCAGGTTGTATAGCGCGTGCCCTCCACTAGAGCGAGCACACCCCACCTGATCCCAGTTTCTCTGCATGGGCGTCTTGTCTTTCCCGCATCACCCTAGTGAGGTTTCCAGGACCCACTGTCAGGATGTGGCACTACTGGGCATGAAAACCATTTGAGACTGGAGAACACTTGTGTAAATAGCAGACCATTCTCAATCACCTGGCGCTTGGACTCCTCTTGACATCTGTTACAGTTCTTTCCCCGACATCAGGCTGCAGTCTCCCTGTGTTTGTCTTATTCTCTCTTTTCCGAATCTCTCCACAACGTCAGCATCTTACAACCTTAACACACAATATCCACACAAGCAACTCAACTCTGGGCCTAGTTTTACTTCAAGCATCCACTGCAGTTTAAACCTAAATCTGGTTCTCTAGACCTTGGCGTGCACTAGAAACAACTGCACATGCTCCTCATGCAGATTCCTGGGCCCCACTCCCAGAGTCTCAGACTTAGGCTTAGTCCCAAGGTGGGGTCAAAGAGCGCACTTCTGCAGCATCTTAAGATATAACTGCTGTGCCACAAACTGCATGAATTTCAAGTTAGCAATTCAGTGGTTTGAGGTGTGAACACACCCGTGAAAACAACGCCACAATCGAGATGAGGAGCAATCTCACCCGCCCGCCATTATTCTTTGTCCCTCAATATCCAACCCCATCCCCTTAGCATCCATGAACCTGTTTCTTTTCTTTTTCAAGATTTAAACTTTTTTATTACATCCATTCATTCATTCTGGAATCGGTACAGTGAGCCACTGCATGACTGTGGACTGTCAGAGGGTAACTTAAGGGAATGGGTTTTCTTTTATCATGTGGATCCCTGGGATGGAACTCAGGTCATTGGGCTTGGCTCTTGGCTGCATGTGCCTTTACCAGCTGTGCCATCTCTCTGCTCAAGATTTTTTTAAAGAGTGGTGTGTGTGTGTGTGTGTCATTGTGACACAACATGTATGTAGAGACCAACTTTTTCTCCTTCTACCAGTGCAGGCATGTGAGTGCAGTACCCACAGAGACCAGCAGAGGGCTGAAGCTGGAGTTCTGAGCTACCCAACGCCGCTGGGTGCTGGGAACTGAGCTCTGGTCTTTGGTAAGAGCAGTACAGAATCTTAACCTCACCAGCCCATGAACCTGTTTCTGTCACTGTGATTCATTTATAGTTTCTAGAATTTTATCTGAATAGAATGATATGCTATATGTACTATTGACTCCGGATCAACTCACGAATTCATAGTTACACTGAAATTCTCCCGTGGTATGGCACATATAAATGGCTCTCTCCTTTTTATTACTGAAGAATGTTCCCATCATATGAACATACAACAAGGTGTCTCTCCATTCATCTGTTGATTTAGGGTGTTTCCAGCCTGAGCTATTAACCAACGATGCTGCTGCGATGTGTGTCCTTCCTTCCTTCCTTCCTTCCTTCCTTCCTTTCTTTCTTTCTTTCTTTTTTTTTTTTTTCGAGACAGGGTTTCTCTGTGTAGCCCTGGTTATCCTGGAACTCACTCTGTAGACCAGGCTGGCCTCAAACTCAGAAATCCACCTGCCTCTGCCTCCCAAGTGCTGGGATGAAAGGCGTGCGCCACCACTGCCCGGCTTTGTGCTTTTCTTTCTTCTGAAGGTGGGATGCTGGGGCCTTACTAAGCGCACAGCACACTCAGTGGCGTTTGTCAGACTGTTTTCCAGATTGGTCGTACCGTGTTACACACCCAACAGCTCTATAGAAGACTCTAACTGCTCGGTACTCTCGCCAACATCTAGTGTGGCTGGCCTTTCAAGCCAGTCTTTGCATGTAGCACATCCTAGTGAGGTTTTAGTGCATGTCTTTGTCCCCATTTACCCCATTGTACCCATAGCTGGGGTAACATCTCATTGGGTACAGTGCTGGCCTCTAGCTGCAAAGCACCTAGTTTAATTCTCAGACCTGGAGCTGGCGCCCAGGCCTGTCATCCCAGGAGAACCAGGAGTTTAAGGTCACCCTGGCTTTAGCTAGCCCCAGGCTTACCTAGGCTACAAGAAAGAAATCCTATCTCACACCCAACAGCACAGCAGAAAAGTTAAGTCTCTCTGCAGGAGAGATGGCTTTGTGGGTAGAAACGCTGCCCACACAAACCTGGTGACCTCCGTTTGATTCCCAGAAAGAACTGAGTCCTATAACTTGTCCTCGAACCTCCACATATGCCATAGCATGCTTGCACCTGCATGCACACAGACACATCATGTACACACAATAGTAATAGTAATAATAATAATAATAATAATAATAACAAATACAATTTAAAAACTATTTAAAATCATAGTATACTACATACATTACAGGTGAGCAGGGGCTGGGTAGTAACTAGAAAACTCCCTGCCTGTAACTAATTCTGTCAACATTTTCAGGTGAATGAATAAATAAATTAATGAAAAGAACCATTTCAGGTATATTTGCTCTCTGTTTATCTTCTTAGAGTTCTGTATGCAAATCTGTGCTTTATGAAAAGCAGACGGTCAGGCTGGGGTGTGGCTCACTTAGTAGAGTGCCTGCCTTGGAGGCACACAGCCATGGGTTTGATTCCCAGCACAGCATAAAGAACTGGCCTGCCGCAGACAATTAGCAATTGGATGTTCTGAGCCGTGAGCACACCCTTGAGACCCACGCCACACCCAGCTCTCCTTGTCCCCCTTCATAATCTCTTCTTTGACTACACAGAAAGTTTGAGGCCGGCCTTGAATACATGAACTCTGGCTTCAATACAATAATAGGAATGAGTCATCTTGTGGTTTTACTGTGTTCTCTCTTTAATGCCTATGTGCATCTGCATGTGTGTGTGTGGCCTATGTGCACATGGATGAGGGCGTGTGCATGTGTTCACACAGTTGTGTACAGGAGGCCTGAGGTAACAGTGTGGGTCTTTCTAGGTTGTTCTCCACCTTAGTTTTTGAGGCAGGGCTTCTCAGCAAACCAGGAGCCCACTGATTCAGCTAATGAGCTGAGATATGTAGCTCCCTCCCCTGCTCCCCCGCGCCCCCCCGGCACTGGGCTTAGATTTACCATGGTGCACGAAGACTCTCATGTAGTTATGGAGATCTGAACTCAGGTCCTCATGCTCACAGAGCAGGGACTTTTTTGACTGAGAATTAAACCCAGGGACTAATCCATGCTCGACAAGGACTAGGCTATATCCCCGGCTAGTTGGCGGGTTTGGGAGGATAGGTCTTTCATGCTTTTGATTGAGTTACTCTCTCATATTTAATATTACTACTTTTATGCTGTTGTAAGTAGCCATATTATAAGCTCTTTACTTCCTATTGTTTAAAGCTAATGCATAGATACATAATATATGTTTTCTGGGTCCCTGCCCATTTTTTTTTTTTTTTTAAATTCAGTAGTCTGTGGGCTAAGGCTTTGCATTTCTTGCTATTTCCCTGGAGGCCTATTCTTTTATCTGGGGAGCTCCCTTGGTGAACCATTGGTTCTCCGTTTTCATTCTCTGAACCTCTTGTTTCAAGTCAAGGTACCTGGCTCCAAATGGGTACTTCCTCCGGTCCTTCCGGTCCTAGAAATAGTCCCACCATGCAGCTCTGCCACCACTGGTCAGCCCTCAGCCACCACCATGTGACGCAGTCCTGAAACACAGCTGCTCTGTGCCCTCTGTGCCTCACTTCCTCTCGCATGGCTACCTCATTCTGATGCTGCATGAACTTTCAGCTGGCTACTCAGTATCTGTTCGATATTGGGTCTTCGGCAACCGAACTTATACCCCCACAGGATAAAATGATCCAGGATTTTTAAACTCTATTTCTCAGTATAGCTTGAAGATAAGCCGTGGCGGGATTAAATTATAAGCTGATACAAGATTCACAGAAAGCCAGAGGCTTGGGTGGACTGCCTGCCTTCCCTTTGTTTCCCCCATGTCTGATACGCTGAAGGTCCGAGAGGCATGTTGGACTATGAGGTAAGCTTAAAGTTGCAAGCCCTTGCTGAAGACATTCAGAGACCGTGTTCCTGGTGACATAGAAATCCTAGATTGCCAGGCTCTAAAATGATTTTGCTTACAGAAATATAAGCCTTTTATGGTTAAGCCACTGTAATTTGGCTTCAATGCAGGCTGATGCGCCTGGCATTCCTAGCTCTCGATTGGTGTCCTCTGCATACCTTCTGAGTTCCTCTAATGCTAGCACCCTGCAAAGATGCTGTGTTCTTGCCAGGCTGGCTGCTGCTTATCTTGATTCTGTGTGTTGGGGGAGAGAGTAGGGGAGGGTGCGCATGTGTGTGCACAGTGTGAACACATGTGTGGAGGCCAGAGGACAAGCTCAGGCAGGCACCATTTGCTTAATTTTATTTCACTTCACTTTATTTTGGTTGTTGTTGTTTTGTTTTGTTTTTTTCGAGACAGGATTTCTCTGTATAGCCCTGGCTGTCCTGGAACTCACTTTGTAAACCAGGCTGGCCTTGAACTCAGAAATCTGCCTGCCTCTGCCTCCCAAATGCTGGGATTAAAGGCGTGCGCCACCACTGCCCGGCTTTTCACTTCACTTATATTAGTGTTTTTATGTGCATGCCATAACACATGTAAGATCAGAGGTCAGCTTTCAGGAATTGATTTTCTTCTTCGATGGTGGTTTCCAAGGGCCAAACTCAGGTCGTCAGGTTTGTGCAGTCAGGGCTTTTATCGGTAAGCAGTCTTATGGTCCTACCTTGTTTTTCCATTACATTATTTGTTTGTTTGTTTGTTTGTTTGGTTGGTTGGTTTTTGTTCTTTGGTTTTTTTTTTTTGAGACAGCCTACCTTTGTGTAGCCCTGGCTGTCCTGGAACTCACTCTCTAGACCAGGCTGGCCTTGAACTCAGAAATCCGCCTGGTCTCTGCCTCCTGAGCAGTAGATTGCCACGCCCCTCACTCTATTTATTTTTATTTTATGTGTATGATTTGAGTGTTTTGTCTACATGTATGAATGTGTACCAAGTATATGTCCTGTCTTCAGAGGCCAGAACTGGGTGACAGATCTCCTGGAACTGAAGCGACACACTGTTGGGAGCTGCCACATGCATCTGGAGCAAAACCTGTGTCCTCTGCAAAAGCTCTTACCTACTGATCCGCATCTGCAGCTCCAGCCATCTTGTTTCTGGGGTCTACTTGCCTCTGCCTATCAGTACTGTGGTTATAAGCAAGTACCACGCACCATGCCCAGCTTTTTTATATGGGTACTGGGGGTCAAATTAAGGTCTCTGTGCACAGCAACCACTCCACCAAGGGCACCATCTCCCTAAGCACTTTCTGTCTTCTGAGGGCAAGCGATGCCTCTCTATCTGTTTCTTTGCTTCCTACTGATTGAAGTCAGACTCGGACGCCCTCTCCACCACTAACCCTCTGCTGACTCAGCAAACCAAAGCTGATTTCTTCCTGTCGTGAACATGGGGGTGTATCACTGAGACTCTGGTCCCAGAGCTCAGATATTTGTCCCCACCAGGCTCAAAGAGCCAAGCACAGGATTAGCGTTCAGCAAGGGAGTGCTGATGTGACACACAGATAGAGGAAAGAATGAGAACAAACAGAACCTTCTGTCACCCCTCAGCCTGCGCATTTGTCTGTCTCAACCCCTCCAAGGAGATTACAGGTTATGAAGGTTTTCATAGCTGTTAATGGAGGAGAGAGAGGTATAGGCACAAAGGCAAGAGGCTGCCTCTGTCTAGAGAGGACGAGGCTAAGGGAGAATTATTACACTTGGCACAGGCTGCCTTGTACAGACAACAACAACAAATATTTACTAAGGACTTGCTACATGCTGACACCATGCAAAGTGATTTGTGTGCACAATTTCATCAAATCTTCTAGTAGCCTATGAGGTTGGTAGTAATTGCCCTCCTGCTTTTAAAAATGAGATGGTTTCAGAGAGGTTAACTAACTTACCCAAGGTCACAGAACTTGGAAGAGACAGAGCTAGAATTGGGAATTCATCCCAACTGATTCCGAGTCATGTCCTTAACCATGCAGTAGGCTGTGCGAGACATGGCTGTCTATCCTGCAAAAATGGTGTGTAACCACCATTCAGGAGCCATGGTTGGCTTATTCCTGCTCAGTCTGCAGTGCCTATACACTGTACCCAGAAGTCTCCACTGCGTCTGGAAGTCTCCTCAGGATGCTTAGCACCAGTTTGATCAAAAGGACTCTTTCCCTCCTGGGAAAATGGGCACACTTTAGTTTCTCCACAAATTACTACTAAACTACTATGAACAACTTGCTGGTGAATTTTCCAAATTTTCTTTTTTGTCTTACATCAATAGCCCAAGCTCAAAGCTAAAGAAACCAGCACTGTGGAGAATAAATAAATCAATAATGGCTGTCCATTCTTTTCTCTCTAATCAAAGGGTTATGAAATGAATAACCAAAGGAGACACCTTTTAGACAATAATAGCTCTGCTTCAGCAAATACAGCAGGAAACATTGTAGCTTACTTCCTACCCAAACCAAGGAAGGGTGGAGACATGAGCCTGCACTTTAATCCTGGTAACTGAGAAGATGGGGTATTCATCTCACTGGTGATAACAAATACTCACTAGAGGTATGTGGGGGACCAATAGCAGTGAGGCACCCCTCCTTCCCTGTCTACATTGGGGAGCTATCAGAGGACACTTGGTTGACAATCTTCCTTGCCGGGGTGATGTTACTCAAGGCCTAAAATGGGCTCAGACTTCTGCTCTCACCCAGCAGCCACTGGAGGGGGCCAGATGGGAAATCGATGTCTCTCTCCATTTCCAGTTACAAAAGGATGGTCCTATCCCTTAACTGTGCAGCTGTGTTTAAAGGAAAAGTTTAAATAAGATCAAGAGTCATATAATCCCCCAAATGTCTGAGTTTCAAATGAAAATCACTCTTCATACTAAGAAGCAGGAAGATATCAAACTGAATTTAAAAAGACAATCAACAGATGTCAACAGTGAAATGGAAAAAATGTGAAGATTATCCGACAAAGACTTTAAAGCAGCCATCAGACACACACAAAATGTTTCGGCGATGCTGGGCACATAATTCAGTGGCAGAGCCCTAGATGGATCTCCAGTGCTGGAAAAGCTGAAGTGCTGGGATATAGCTTAGTGAGGATGCTCTTGCCTAACTGAGAGAGGTTCTGGGTTCAATTGCTAACATCAGAAGGAAGGAAGGAAGGAAGGAGGAAAGGAAGGAGGGAAGGAAGGAGGGAAGAGAGGAAAGAAGAGAAGGAGAAAGGAGGGAGGGGAGGAAGGAGCATGTAATGGCTATTCTCAGTTGTATGGAATGAGCTACAATCCAGAAGTGGAGAGCACAGTTGTGATCCAGAACTTGAGGCTGGAAAACATGGGCTTCTGACCTGGCTCTTGATGTGGGATGACTAGAGATTCTGACTCAAAAGATTAGGAAGCAATAGACACAGACACTTGGCATTGACTTCTGCCTCCACAGTCACTGCATACATGTAGACATACACATGCACACACTGCACATGTATGAATCACACACACACACACCACACAGACAGGATTGTTGGAACAGTAAGAAGAAGAAGAAAGAAGGAAGACACAGTGGGCAAAACTATGTATAAGTACAAAAGATTTTTCTTTGCCTCTTAAACATTCCAAATTACTTTTAACTATTGAACTAAAAGTGATAATTCTCTCAGATGTATGTAGAGGCAATACTTAAGACAATTATGACCCAACATAGGAAAATAATAGAATTAAAGGGAAATAGTTTCTACCTTTATCTGTGCTGATAATTTTATGATGACATATGGTTGTGATTATATTATACATACACACACATATATGGTGAAATACTGAAAAAAAAGATTATACAAAGATATTACAGCCAAAAACACTATAGAAAAATAAAAGTGAAACTCTAAAAAGTGCTCAAGCTACCCATAGAAAAAGAAACACGCACAAGCAAAAAGTAAAATAGGGGTTGGAGAGAGACAGAGCTCAGCAAGAGTGCTCACTGTGCAAGCTGGAGGTCCTGAGTTCAAGTCCCCAGAACCCACAGTAAAAAGCCATGCATGGCCACACATACCTATAACCCTACCATTGAGAGTAGGAAGGCAGGCAGATCCCAAGAGCTCACAAGCCAGCTAGCTTAGCCAAAATGGTAGCTTGGTTCAGTGAGAGACCTTAGCTCAAAAGAATTCGGTGGAGAGTGATGGAGGTAGACACCGGACTCTGGCCTTACATGAGCATATAGCACATATGTACACATAGACTCCACGTACAAGCCTGCACACACACATGTGCATACACCCCACGCAAGCCTGCATACACCCCACACAAGCCTGCACACACACATGTGCATACACCCCACGCAAGCCTGCATACACCCCACACAAGCCTGCACACACACATGTGCATACACCCCACATAAGTCTGCACACACACATGTGCATACACCCCACACAAGCATACACATACACCTCTATGAGTTCAAGGTCAGCTTGGCCTACATATTGAGTTCCAAGCCAGCAAGAGCTACACAGTGAGACTCTGTCTCAAAACTCATGAGTAAAACATGTGTTTAATATGTACAAGGCCTGGATTCAAACAGCAAACAAAGATAAAGTAAAGGCCAAACCATAGGCTATGTGTAAGAAACTCACTTCAAGTTTAACTACACAGCAAGGCAAGCTGTAAGCAAAAGGATGGATGAAGATACGTCCTGTACATACACATTGATCAGAGGCAGGATGGCTATGTTGATACCAGGCAGAGTAGGCTTCCAAGTAAAGAAAGTTACCAGGGCCAGAGGAGATATTGTGTAGTACAAGTGTCAACCCACCAGGGAGACCTAGGAATCCTTAGTGTGTGTGTGTGTGTGTGTGTGTGTGTGTGTGTGTGTGTGTGTATGTGTGTGTGTGTGTGTGTGCCAAGCTGCAGAACTGTGATATACAAGGCCTGACGGAACAGGAAGAATCAGGAAAACACCACTGTCCCTGAGGACTTCAGTGGCCCCTCTTGGGACTATCAGAAGACCTGGACAGAAAACCAGAGCTCAGCCATGCCTTCAGCCGGCAGGACCGATCCACGTTCTGGAGCACTCCCCAGCCAGTGCTAATATATGTCCTGCCAGTTTCCTACAGGGCTGGCAGGCTGGCTCAGCAGGTGAAGGTGCTTTCTGTGCACCTGAGGAACTGAGTTTGATCCCAGAACCCACACAGGGGTGCAAGGGGAGAGCTGTCTCCATCCAGTTGTCTTCTGATCTCCACACCTGAGTTGTGACACACATACCTACTCACCGGAAACCCTCATACAATTTTTCTTTTTTCTCTAGGACTTACACCAAGCTGGACCATTTCCTGGACCAATAAGCAAACTGAACTTCTCTTTTCCCAAAACTGAGGATTGAATGGAGGGTCTAGGCAAGCGTTCTACCAGTGAGCTGTATCCCAAAACCTTTAAAATTCTTTGAGACATCATCTCACTAAATTCTCCTTCCATCCAAGCTGACATTGAATTTACAATCCTACTGCCTCAGCCTTCCAAATAGCTGGGAAGATATCCACATCACAACTCCTAAACAAGTTTTAAATAAGTTAAAAAACCATATAGAGTGTGTTGTTCAACTACAAATGGAATTTAAAAATATTTATTTTAGCCATGTATGGTGGTTCGGGTCTAAACCTAGCACTCCAGAACAGAGGTAGGAGGAGCTTGAAACCAGCCGGGTCTACACAGCAAGTTTCAAGCTACTCAGGGTGACATAGTGAGACCCTGTCTCAAAAAACAAAAACAAAAAACAAAACAAACAAACAAAAGTTATATTTAAAAATGGACAACAGAGGACCACAAGAAAAATCTTTAAACACTGGGCAACAAAGCAACATGTTTGCAAATAATCCAGGGACCAAAGAGAAAGTCATGAAGGAAATTTAAAATATACTAAATTAGGGGCTGGAGAGATAGCTTAGTCAGTAAAGTGCTTGCTGCACAAAGCATGAAGGTCTCAGATTGTTCCCCAGCACCCAGGAGGAAAGACTGGGCTGAGTAGAGAGTCTATGAGTGCAGTTCTGGAGAGCTGGAGAAAGGAGTCCAAGGTCTGGCCAGCTGGTACAGCTAAGGCTCAGTGAGAGATTTTGTCTCAAAAAGAAATGGAGGGGGGCTGGAGAGGTGGTACCTGTTGTTCTTCAGAGGACCCGGGTACACACAGGATGGCTCCCACAGGATGGCTGGCAACCATCTGTAACTCCGGTCTACACAGCAAGTCTGTCTGGGGCACTGGACATACATGTGGCGCACATCCAGACATGCAGGCAAACACTCGTAATATAAAAATGAAATAATAGATCTTTAACTTTTAAAAAAAATAAACTGGAAAGTGATGGAGGAAGTGAAGTGGAAACTTTAAGGGTTCTTTGGAAAGTCGGTTGGAAGCTCTTTTGCTGGGGCAGACACGTGAAGGAATGTTTTGTTAAAATGGACACAGGTGTGAAAGGCTAAGGCAGACTTGTGAAGGAATGATTCGCTGAAGCAGACACGGGAGAGAAGATGCTCTGCTAAAGCAAGCACATGAAAGGACACGTGATGAAGGATTCTTTGCTAACAACACAGGTTTGCCTTACAAGGAAGTGATATGGCGTCAGTCTCTAGCCTCCACATGTGCAGACACCCACAAATATGTACACACACAGTTAATGGAATTAAATACAAATGATAATACAACATATCAAAACTTGGGAGCCACAAACTTCAACAGTGGTGATGGGAAGTTTATATCCCTAAACTCACATTTTGGAGAGCAAGAAACTTTCAAATCAACAATCTAAGCTCTAACTTTAAGAACTGGGGATGGTGGAGGGGGGCAGAATAATTCCAAAGCAAGCAGAAGAAAGAAGTAATAAAGACAAGAGCAAAAAAAAAAAAAAAAAAAAAAAAAAAAAAAAACAAAAAAAAACTACTGAAATTGGAAACAAAGACAGTAGAGAAAACCAGTGAAAAAGAACAATGTTACACAGAGGGAGAAAAAAAAAATCAATAAAATTGACAACCCTCTCACAAAACTGATAAAGACACAAGCTGCCGACATTAGGAGTGGTCAGAACATCACTACAGCCTCCACACCCATCAGAAGGGTGAGGCGACCGTGTGAAAATGCTACACCGGGCTGGCAAGATGGCTCAGCATAGAATTGGGCCTGCCACCCAGCCTACCGACCTGAGTCGGATCCCCTGAGACCTACATAGCGGTAGGAGAGGGCTGACTCCAGCAAACCATCCTGTGACCTGCACGCTCACACCTTAGGCAGTCCTTTGATGTGTGCAGTGTCTGTTGTGGGCACCCATTTATACTGGAGGAAGGTTGGAAAGGAATTGAGAGAAGGAAGGCAGAGTCAGCTCAGGCCCCGCCCACTCAGCCATCCTCTGCTCCCATCTGCCCTGTTAACTTCTGCGGTAGCCCACAGTGTTTGGCAACTTATCTGCCTCCCTGTGTTCTTAAAGCCTGGGGTCCCTTTCTACTTTACCGTCACATCCCACTAATACTTTATTTTAGCTTAAAACAAACGACTAGTTCTCACTTTTCAGATTTGGGGCTAAGGCCTATACTGAATGCATGGTGCTGTCATCTTTCTCCCCTGGTGTATACCCACAATGCCTTGGTTAATATACTCAGCTTATTAAAACAGCTTTGTATTTGTTGATCTCACAAAAGAAACGAAAATATGTTATACTATCTTTAAAATATATATATGCATTTTAATTTTAAAGACCCCTCTGCATCCTCACTCTGCCTTTTGACTTTGAATTCTTCACCAGGGACTGAAAACTGGACTAAGTTAAAGAAGCAAGAACGACAGAGTCTGGGGGCTGGAGAGATGGCTCAGCAGTTAAGAGCACTGACTGCTCTTCCGAGGGTCCTGAGTTCAAATCCCAGCAACCACATGGTGGCTCACAACCATCTGTAATGAGATCTGACACCCTCTTCTAGGGTTTCTGAAGACAACTATAGTGCACTTACATATAATAAACAAATATTTCTTAAAAAAAAAAAAAAAGAAGGGCAGAGTCCTTGGTCTTCTTGGACTTGCCTTTTATTTCTGCCTTCCCACCAGCGAGTAATTTGATACAAAGTCTTCTCACCAGAGTCTAATTTGATACAAACTTTAAGCAACCTACTGTTATGAAATCTTTGCAAACAGCAACGTTGGTTTTTCACGCATATTTTATCGGCTTCTGTAACATTTAGTTAAATTATCTAAGAATAATATATGCAGCTGGCATAAACAGGCTGAGTTCAAAACAAATGACTCTTGGTGAGCTTGCGATTCAGCCAAATGGGAGGAGCAGGGTGCACAGCATCCTGGCTGAGCGTTTGATGAGCCATGAGTGCAGGCAGCATGTTTTACAAAAGGATGGATGGTGCCACTTAAGCCAGTGAGCCAGGTAAATACAGGTTGTTCTAAAAGTTGTCTTGATATCAGTAATAATGACAAAAACTTATTGAAGGCTCACACTCTTCCGGGCACCACGCTAGACGTTCAGTTAATGGTTACCCAAAGAACCTCAAGCTGGCCCCATTTTATAGATAAGGAAATGGAGGCTCAGTGAAGTCTTAGCCCTTTGCACATCTCAGGATTTCTGTCAGATTTCAAACCTGCGCTTTTTGCACATGGCATTGTTTATAATGGTGAGCAAATGTACACAGACGGCAGGGAAAGATCTGGAAGCTGGAGGGACATTTTCCACATTTGGGAAAGTGTCTCTGAAAGGCCAACTGGCTGGCTGATTCTGGGTGATTTTCTGAGGTTTAAGAAGTGAAAAGGAGAGGATTTGATGTCCTTAAAGGCTGGGAGAGTCCCGTAGCACATGCTGGAGGAGGCCCACGCCTGGGGCCGGACGTGTCAATCCGTTTCCTATGTCATTCGAGTCTGAACTCTCAGCCAGCAGTGGTCTCTTCCTATAGCTCGTCCTGTTTGCTTCTGTTTCAACAGAATCAGGGTGAAATTGCATTTTTGGCTTTTTTCATTACATTTGTTTATTTTATTGAGTGTGTGTGGCCCATGCACTGTTCACATGTGGAGGTCAGAGGACAAGTAGTTGGTTTGTCTTTCCTGGCAGCAAGTGTCTTCACACATGGAGCCAACTTACCAGCCCCGATTAGAATTTTCTCTTATCATACTTATGGGATAAAGAGGAAAACAGTGTTATACTTTCAGTGTCTCCCACATAGTAACAGCCCAGCCGTAGACCAGCTGGGCAGAGTAGATCAAGTACAGTAAGTTTAGCCTGGCATCACGGCTTATACCATGTAGCCTTCATCGTAAGCCTCCTTTTGGAGTGCCTTGCTGAGTGTCCATCCTATACATCCCTGACCTCAAGCTGCTGATGCCCTGGCCCTGGCCTCCCAGAAAGACAGCAGGACCTGGCTCATCCTTGATGTGCATCTCCTCTGTGCTCCTCACCAGCCCTCATGCACACTCACAGCCTGGATGACAAACCCAAAAGAACCTGAGTTCTCTGTGAGGCCCTGTTACCTGAAGCAGTACTGGCCATAGTTAAAGCCCGGTTTCTGGGAGAGCTGGGCTTTCTCATACAGATCCCGGCTGAGACCTGGGGTAGTTCTGTCTGCAGTGGTGTTGGCTCATGGAGCTAACTCCTGATTGTACACTGTCTGCCTTTGGACTCCGAGGTGAAAACCTGTCTGTTCACTACTGTGTCCTCGGCACCTAAAGCTGTTTGCTATGCAAGCAAATGTCTATTTTCTCTATTTGTCAGGGCTGTATTTGCCTGGACCTCTTCTGGTTTGGAGAGTCTAAGCTATGAGCCATAGCATTCATCCACTGCATACGGAGAGTTCTTTCTCTACATTGTGTGCAGAGCAGACTGACACTTCTCTTATGACTCCTGGGAATGAACAAGCCTTGTCACCCTGCCCCTATTTCCTTAGCTGTCCCAATGGGTGCATTCTTCATGGTTCCCAGAGATCTTCTGGCTTCTTGTTTCCATACATTTCCCATTGTAGAAATGTTCTTTGTCAGCGATGCCCACATCAGGACAGAACTGCCTTCTAAATAGTTATGCTTATGTCCAGAGACTAGTACTGCTATCAAGGGCTGAGAAGCTAGGTTTTTTTGTTTGTTTGTTTGTTTGTTTGTTTTTTGTTTTTTGTTTTTTGTTTTTTTAAAAAACAGAAAATTGGTCAGTGGTTAATGCAGAAACTTATAACTGGTCAAAGAGCAGAGACTAAGTGACTGCATGCTCAGCTCTGAATGGGACTGGATATCAGCTCCCCCTCAATTCAATTCGGGGACATTGAATTAAGGAGGCAGACAGAACAGCACTCTGAAATAGTGTCTTTAGATAGCATGGCTATGCACCCATGAACTCAGCAGCTATGTTTATTTGCCCAAGACCTGCGCAAGATCGAGCCAGTGAAAATGCAGCATGGACAGAGAGGAGCCACACCTAGCTGCCCCCACTAGTGGTAGTTGGTGAGCCCCGGGGGAAATGTGAGTCAATTTCCTTTGGGGGTGTGGCTGCTGGTAAGTTGCCCAGGCTCCAGTGGATGACCCTGCCCCCATGCATATTTAGGCAGCATTAAATGGACTCAATGAGTTACAAGAAAAAAAGGCATGAAGCTGAGAGGGAGTAAGTGAGAGGGGTCTGGGTGGGCATGGGGGTGGGTATGATCAGGATACATTGTAAACATGTATGAAATTGGCAAAAAAAATAAATGTGTTTAAAATTAAATAAATAATTGAAATCTCACATATATTCATCCAGCCTTCTTTTAAATAAAGTATTTGACCACAGAAGGCTTTTCGTATGCAATACCCTTTTAGAGCCAGCCCTGTTGGGGCCACCCCTAAGCCTGTACTGTTTACAAACAAAGAGGATCTTATTGCTCACCGTTCTGGAGGCTACAGAGTCAGGATTCGGGCAGCTTCCTTGTCTGAGGAGGGTCTGCTGCTCGGTGGCACCTGCCTGAATCCCAGCGCTCAGAAGGTAGTGTCAGGAGGATCAGGAGTTCAAGGCCAGCCAGAGCTACAGGAGACCTCGTCTCAAAAAATATTCATGAAAAACAACAACCAAAACAAACATGGTGCCTGGTGCTGGGTCCTCATGCAACAGAAGGGCAGGCAGCAGTTTCTCCTCTCACTCGTTCTAAGGGCACTAACCAGATTAGTGAGGGCAGATCCTCCAAGACACAATTATTTCCCAAGGGCCCAACTTCTGGACAGGTACAGGAGGGATTATTTCAACACAGGAATAAAAACAAAATAATAAAGCTATACCAAAATAAACTTTCATTACACATTCGATGTGAGAAATACATTGTAATGTATATAAGGTAAGAAATACATAATGTCTGTAATAGGGGATACAACAGGAATGACGCAGTTTCTGCTCCTGTTTACTGGATTCTTAAAGCCTGTTCAGCAAAGACCTGGGCAGCCCTTGCTTTACCCCCAGTTTTCTGCCAGTTGTCGGAGGCAAGGAAGAAACCCCTGAATCATAGCAACCACCTCATGAAGTACAGAGAGAAACCGTGTTCTTAAGTGCTGCGGAAGAGACACGGCCCACACTACCAGAGTGTGAAATATGGTGGAAACCCACTCCAGTGACTAGCTGCTACTCACCGGGTGAGCAAATTAGTCTGCCAAGTGGAGATGGAGAGTGTGGGGGTGGGGTTGGAGCTACAGATGAAAATACCCCAGGAGCAGGAAACAGCCCACGCGCAAAGGCTCTGACGAAAGAGTAACGGTACCAGTGGAGTCAAAACCCTCTGAGGACCCGGGAATGAACAAAAGCCATATCATGCTGGCCTCAGAGGTCAAAGGTCAAGCCAATATGTTGAGTTTTATCTTAGGGCAGAGGGAGTTGCTAACCAACAGAGAATGGAGATGCAGTGAGCTGGTCAGCTACGCAGCTGCTTACTCTAAGCTGTCCAGTGTGTGGCACTTTGTGTTTTATAAAGTATCTCCCCAATGTTACCTACAGCTCTCCTGCTGCTAGCAGCCTCTGGTGACAAAGTCCTGTATTGGTGCAGATGGGTAATCTGAGGCTCAGAGAGGTAAATGACTTGCCTAAGGATGCACAGTGAATCAGCCAGGGGAAATATCTAACATCTTGACCATCCTTCTAAGACCAGTCATGTGGAAGAAGCACTGGCTCTTTGTGGCTTAGGCCTAGAGTCTGGGTCCTTGCTGCTAGTGAAGCCCTTTAGAAGAGGATGTGTGCAGGGAGACTGGTTAACTGCTCTGGCTAAATGGCAGCCCGGTAAATCCTGATCAGCCAGGGAGCTCCAACCACATTGCTTAACCTCTTTGATGCTCTCAAGCCTTAGTTATTAAATGAGCTGATCACACTAACTCACGGGTTACGGCGACAGTCAAATGGGATGGTGGATGTTAATGTTCCTGGCACATAGTAGGAGCTCAACACATATCAGCACATTTCCGTTTTTAAAGAGGGAAAATAGGCTTCCTTGTGTTTTGGCAGTGTGGAATACACTGAACACAGGAGTTAAATGAAGCTCAAATTCCTTCATAACAGGGTTCATTGTATGTGAAATGGGTTGCATCCCTGTGCAGTGTGCAGGGGTGTCGAGGAGAGTGAGGACGGGGATTCTTCTTGGTAAGGAGGCTCCTGTTCAACCTGATGCACTTACAGCTGACATTTCTTTCTTTGAGTCTATGTAGGGAGCTCTGCAGATAGCAATTGCCCAGGAGCTAAGTGTAAGTGTGTGACTTCGGCTGTCCCCCTAATGTTCTTATATAGTGGCCTTGAGAACAGTCTAAGAGGACAAGAGCCTCAGGAAGCCGCATATTAAATGTCCCAGAGGACTGTTTATGGAACAGTTCTGCTGGGGACTGGGGATGTATGTAGAGTGCATACTGAGCACACATGACATTCTGGGTTTGATTCTCAGTATTATAGAAACCATACATGGTGCTCCACACCGGAATCCCAGCACTTGGGAGTTGGCACAGGAAAGCAGATGTTTAGTAGAGAGTTCAAGGTCAGCTGGGATATGTCAGATCTTGGTTTGGGGGTTTTGGTTGTTCTTTTTCCTTAAAACAAACAAACAAAACAATTTAAAGGCCCATAGAGGAAACTTAGGAAGGAATAATAAATGAAGTTTGGGTGTCCAGATTCAGGGAGCGTATGTGAACTGCAGGTCTGAAGATCCTGGGCCATGTGTGATCTTTCTAATCTAGGCCAGCATGGACCTTCGTGGGAGCCTTCACCCACCTTGGGGCTTGAAAACATTCTAAGAAATCAGCATAGATCTCTGCTGGCTTTGTATATGTCTTTAATCTTAAAGAGAGAGTCCTGCTAGAAATTGGTGATGGCTTGAACGAGGGTCTCAGAGAAAGGCAGACAATTGGATGCTCAGGAATTCCTGGAGGCACCCTGACTTATAACCTAAAATACATGTTGCTTGGTGACTGAGCAAACACACACATACACACACACACACACATACACACACACACACACACATACACACACACACACATACACACCCACACACACATACACACACACACACACACACACACGCACACACGCACACACAGTGCCAAAAGTTTCACTAATCGGTACCTTACTACATATATGATGCACTCTGGTATTTGATTTTTGTATTTTGTTCTCTTTCGTTAAATTGATTTCATGACTGCTAACGGATTGCAACCTGTACTTTAAGAAGCGTTGGTCTAATGGATGATTTGTCCTTGAAAGTGATTGAGGAAGATGCTGTCCGTGAATAATGAAACTCGGGTGAGTAATACCAAAGGCTGAGCTGCCCGGCTGTGCACTTTAAATGCTTATGGCAGACCCACGATCAGACTTCCTGTCACCGCTGAACATTAGGGTTTGAAATAATAAAAACAATAGCAATGTGAAGAACAGCAACAATATTTACTGCTGGGGCTCGGCATTTGAGTGGGATACAAGTCTGAACAGCCCCGATAGGAGTTCATAACCCAGTGGGAGAAATGGGTTGGGCTGAGGTCTGAAGGCATGTCTGGTAACTAACTCACAGATGAAGCTGATGTAGGGAGACATCTTGCCTTTGAAATAGAAACCTCATGGAATAATAATTGAACATAGGGCAGCTTTAAATATATTCAGTCTATCAATGGTGAAATATACAACCACATTCTAAAGCAATACACAGAGGTCCCTGTGTACAGGGATAAAAAGAGGACGCAGATCCACAGCGCTTAAGGGGATGTAACTTAAAGAAGGTTCACGGGCTCAGGCGCCAACAGCACATCACATGAGTTAGTTTAGTAGTACAGGAGGCAGAGGAGTGCGCCAGGTCTCTGTGTAAGGAAGGTAGAGCAGGGCTCCCTTCCTGAAGTCAGGAGCCACCAAGTACTACCAGCTCTGTGAAGGGCCAGAGGCTTTCCTCCCAGTGGACAAGCAGCGTGAGAAAGAAGCTTTTGTTGTTGGGACCTAAAGGTGGAAAAGAGTCACCCTTGAGTCTCCTGAGCCTAGGTCACAAACACAAGAAGGAGGCCAGATTCTTCTCCCTATTCAAAAGAGGTGGGAGCTCAGGTGGATAATAATAATAATAATAATAATAATAATAATAATAATAATAAACTATAAATGAAGAACTCACAGGGTTCAACACAATACTTCTCCATGGCCAGTGCCATGCAAGTCTCTAGAGTACAAGACACTAACTCCTGTTAGAGATGGGTTCACAATAAAAACTGTAGACTACAGGAGGATATGAGCCACTGTGGGAAAGAGTGGACAAGCAACTTCCATGGGCAAAGTTATATATGCTTTACTGCTATTGATGATGAGTGTAGATATTTGTGTGATAGAATGTGGCATGTTAATATATGTATATATTTTATAGTGATGAAATCAAGATAACTACAATATTTATCACCTCCAACACTTACTATTTCTTTTTGGTTAAATCATTCAAAATCCTCTCTTTTAGAACACACACACACACACACACAATTATTGTCAGTTACACTGCTGTGCAATTTAACTCCAGAATCAATCCTTCCTCCTTTTTAGAAGGATACATTGATATACTGTTTATTTCCTTTGGATATATATCTGACAGAAGTATTTCCAGATCTAATTAAACATATTGAGTGGCCCCAACAGGAGAGACTCAGTCTTAAAGGCAAGAATAAGATAACGAGCCAGCATCGGGATGGTAGCAGTGCACACCGTTAACCCCAGCTCCAGGGCCTACACAGAGAAACCCCGACTGAAAGAGAAAAAGATAAAACAAGACTTTAAAATAAAAATTTAGAACTTCTAAAACAGAACAATGTTTAAGTAAAACGAACTCAGTTCTAACAATATCATTGAAAAGAAAGCTGGCAACCTGGAAGATTGTATTAGAAAGCACCTAGAACACACCTCGCAGAGTTAAAGTCATTTACAAAAAAGAAGCTAAAAGATGTGAGGGATAAAGCAAGCCTAACAGATATCAGAGAGGTCAGAAGGGAGCAGAGAGCTATGAAAACAAAGCGGGGGAGAGTTTTCCAGTATGGAGTGTAGGAATGAAATCTTGATTTAAAAAGGGAGAGAGAAAGAGAGAGAGAGAGAGAGAGAGAGAGAGAGA
>JADRCD010238765.1:34745-53013 GCA_019843815.1 Montemys delectorum
GAGAGAGAGAGAGAGAGAGAGAGAGAGAGAGAGAGAGAGAATTAGATTTCTGAGCCAAAAAATAAAAAATAAAAACTGGCTGACACCTTATAGTCAGACTAAGGCACAGAAGGCAACAGAGTTACAGGCTACTAGCATAGTAGCAAACAGACAGGCCCCAAAAGTCATAGAAACCGGAAAATAGATGGTTACAGCTTCAAAATCCTGGAGGAAAGTAACAGTCAACTTAAACTCCCAAACCCAGACAATCATCTGTTGTTGGAATTTATGGGCCTAATAAGTGTATATAAAAGACACACAGTCCAGATATTTTATTTATAAGCCATATGCCTGGATTGGGCAGATCTAGGGCTATTCTAACTTATTCCCCAGCTATAAAGCCTCTTGCTACTTGCTGTTTCTCCTGGGCACATGGTTCTGGTCCACGGCAGCTTCCTCCTCCTTGGTCTTCATCTTCCATCTTCCTCCTCTCTCCTCTTCCCCCCTCCCTGAAATCTCCCTCCACTGTCTAATCACAGGCTTTAGTTTCTTCTTGACCAGTTAAATTGGTGAGGAGGTTCACAGGGCAACACTCGAGTACTTGAGCATCTTCTTGTCAAATCACACCGTGAGGAACCAGTTTTAGCATTAGAATACAATCATCAAACAATAGAAAGATAATTCTAGAACTCTGAAGTCTGAGGCAGGAGAATTGCAAGTTCAAAGTCAACTTGAGCTGCATAATAGGAATCTGTCTCAACAACAAACAAACAAACAAACAAACATAACAAGGGCTGGGAAACAAGGGTCAAAGTTCAATCCCCAGCTACCCTTGCTGCACACATGCACTCCACAAATGAAAAAAATAAAATAAAAACAATTTCAGTTTCGAATGAAAGAGAGCTTCCTGTTCACAGATCTTTGTTAAAAGAAACACATAGGGCTTACAAGATGGCCCAAGAGGCAGAGTTCACTGCTCAAGCCTGATCAACTGAGAACAAGTCTCGATTCCATGCAAAGGAGGGGAGAGGCTCAACCCCACAGAATCATCTTCTGACCTTCACACATTCAGTTGTGCCACACGAGTGCACACATGAGCACACACACACACACACACACACACACACACACACACACACACACACACTGTAACATACATAGTGAATATATTCTTAAACAAAACACAATAGAGTAATATTTAAGACATATGCTCCAGCAAGAAGGCTATTGAGCTTGAAAAGAAAATCTGGGCTGTTTGAAACAATAATAAGTAAGTAATGTGATAGCTATGTACATAAACCTGGATAATAATGATAATTTTGGAAGAGTGAAAATATGATGAAATTAAAATCCTAATCAATGAACACACAAAAATGGGAAGCCTTGCCTTGCCTTCTAAGGCCTCCTGGTAGAAATCAAATTGACTTTGGTTTCTGTAAAGTAAACTACAATGTTTTTTAAAAGCTAAAGGTAAGATTGGGTGGTGGGGATAATTCAGTCATCAGAGAGCATGCTTGAGGATTTGGGTTCAGTCCTGTAATCTCTGTAGGAAAAAAAAGCCATGTGTGGTGGGTTCCAGAGCTGGGGAGGCAGAGACAGGCAGACCCTTGGTGCTCTCTGGCCAGCAGCCTAGACTAACAGGCGAACCCCAAGCAATGAGAGACTCAGTCTCAAAAACCAAGGCCACACACATACACATTCAAAAGGTAAGGCTATCTCATTTCTCTAAAAATATAACATTTAATTTCCAAACCAGGAGGGAAGGAGGTTTTTTTTTTTTTTTTGAGCAGAGAAAAGTTTGGCACAAAAGAGGAAAGAACAGAGAAGAAAAAGATAGAAAACAAGATCGAGCCGGGCAGTGGTGGCGCACGCCTATGATCCCAGCACTTGGGAGGCAGAGGCAGGCGGATTTCTGAGATCAAGGCCAGCCTGGTCTACACAGTGAGTTCCAGGACAGCCAGGGCTACACAGAGAAACCCTGTCTCGAAAAACCAAAAAATAAATAAATAAATAAATAAATAAATAAATAAGAACGAGATGGTAGAAGTCAGTCTAAGGGCATCTGTCACAAGAAGAGAGGGATGTAGCATGTGCCAACGAAGGGGACGTATCCAGGTCTTCTACAGAGCATTGAGCCAGGCAAAAGCCTGCAGCAATGGGGAGGTGACCCCTGGTCCCATTCCTACCTAAGGAAATGTTGGCAGTTGGTAGCTGTGAGGAGGGGGAAGCGGGCTTCTTTTGGGATGTGAGCACTGGTGGGTTTCCTGTGCTGCCGTGGACAGTCCCACACCTGTATACATATAGACAGCACTCACTGCACTTAGGAGAATCTTTAAAAACAAAAGACATGAAGTTAGGAGGAAGAGGAAGTACTGGGGAGGTTTTAGGGGGACCTGGAGAGAGAAATAGAGAGTGTGGGTGATATTTCGTCGTATACATGTATTAGCAGTAAATTTTTGAATTCAGTAATAAAATAATAATCCAGGTCTACTCTGTTCACAAAAGTTTCATAAAACATGGAATGAGCCATAAAATAATAGTGAAGTATTTTTTAGAGTTGAGGAGGAAAAACCATTAATTAACAGAAAGGGAGAAGACAAGTGGTCAAGCAAGATGTGTTTTGAAGGGATAGTGGTGGATATCTTCCATTCCTGTGTTCAGGAGGCAGAGAGCAGAGGGCAGAGGCAGAGAGGCAGAGGCAGAGGGGAAGAGGGAGAGAGGCAGAGGCAGAGGCAGAGAGGCAGAGGGGCAGAGAGGCAGAGGGGCAGAGGCAGAGAGGCAGAGGCAGAGGCAGAGGCAGAGGCAGAGGCAGAGGCAGAGGCAGAGAGGCAGAGAGATAGAGGGACAGAGAGGCAGAGAGGCAGAGAGATAGAGGGGCAGAGAGGCAGAGAGGCAGAGGCAGAGAGGCAGAGAGGCAGAGGCAGAGAGGTAGAGGCAGAGAGGCAGGGGGCAGAGGGGCAGAGGCAGAGGTTGAGTGTGGGGCAGTGAGCTGTGCACAGACAGCCTGGTCCCCGGTTGACCACAGGCCTGGAACCCCGTGACCCTAAGGGACCGTAGGTGTTCAGCCACACCTCCTAGGCCCCTGGCTCCTGTCGCAGCTATAGCCTCCCACAGTCCCCTTTAGAGAGGTGTGTGGCCATCAGTCACGTAGGCATTACCCCAAGCTCCTGGTATTCTGTCTGGACTCCACTCCCACAGTTACCTGGTAACAGCCAGGATGACCCAGCTCACTATAAAAGGAGCTGCTTGCCCCCTCCTTGCTCTCTTACCTCTTATTCTCTTGCTCTTCCTCTCTCCCTATCCCCTTCCCCACTCTCTCCACTTGGCCATTGCTGGCCTCTACTTCCCTACTCTCTCCCTCTCTCTGCCTTTTTACAATAAATACCTTAAAACCACGGACTGCCTCTTCTCATTGGGATCCACCGTGCTGGCACAATGGAACAGGTCTCAAGCCTCCGTGCACTCCAGCCACTGCTTCCCCTAACTAACCCAAGCCACTAACTGAGCAAGTCAAGGACTTTCGTCCCCATAGTAACCTGCCAGAGCTCTCTCCTCCTACTCTTCAGCTCCTGAGAACTTTGTTCTCAGCTCTTCTGTGACATATAGAGGTGTCTGGGATGTCCGAGAGTAAGAACCTGATGTCCCTGGCCTCTGTGTGGCCCAGGGACTCCAGAACCAGCTCTTCTGAGGTACCAGCAGCATTCACACTGGCTTGCCTCTGCCAGGGCGGAGGTGCCCAGACAACCTTTGAGCACCAAGCCAGAGCACTGTGGAAACGAATGTGCTCTTTTCCTCCGTTATCAGTCACAATCCTCCGGTCTAGATGCATGTTTTATTGCAAACTTTTCACGTGTGCATTTTGCAGAGTTGGGAGCAAGAAGAGGAAGCAATAGCCAGAGTTCCCCAGAAGTGAGCAAAGATAACAAGGTGGGTTGGAGAAGAACCAGCCAGCGCCTTTGTGGGGGCCCAAAAGCATCCAGCACTGTTGACAGGTTCTAGGAGCTCACTTCTGGGAGTGGGAGAGGTCTGGGGCTCAAGACTCATGGGGAGAGCTTGGTACATATGCTGCAGCAGATCATGGACCACTAGTCAAGATGTCAGGGAGTTGGATGAGGCTTGCTATCCGTTTAAGTCCCATTTCTGAAGATGCATGAGAATCTTGTGTTCCATCTGTCCAGACACGTACAGATGCTCATAACTCTGCATTCTGGGCATTTCTCCTCTTTTATATCATGTTCTTGCAAGCTATGATTGGTCCATGGGACATGGCATTATGGCTTGATGGGTCCCATCTTTCAACTTGGCCCAGTATACCCTGGGGATTCCGCCCTGCCCTTGACATTGGCCCAATTTTCAGAGCTTTTAGCTGCCCACCCTTTGGAGAATTCATGAGCTTATCTCTGTCCTGCGCACTCTTGGGATATCAGGCAGGCCTCTTTGGGAACTACTCTTCCCTCGGCAGAGGCAGACTCTCTGGAACCCCATCTGGCCACAGCTGAGTGAAGCAGTCTCACTTACTTGGAGCAAAGCAGGCCAACTGGATTTCTGCTCTAGGGAGGTGGGGTTTGGATGGCTACGGCCAGACACCTGGGCACTTAGGAACAGTCATACGAATGTCATCAAAAAGAAAAAGGACAGAGGCTTTGGTTTCTCAAGATGCAGGGCTCTTTTTTGGTCCCACAGCTGTCTTTGTAAGACAACTTAACTCCTGGCTGTGTTCAATAACCCTTACTTTGTCCAGAAGCTCCAGCCGCCCTTTATTCTTCACAGGTGTGTTCTCACAGCTTAGTTAAAGAAGGGACCCTCCGCCCTTCAGTAGTTTGCGGAATGAAGGCCCTTAGAGGCCATAAGGGCACTTAGCCTTGGGGTGAAGTGTCCTGGAGGAGCCACAGACACGGCTAGAGCACTAGTTGGTGGCTTCCATTGGAATGGTACCTCTGAGGTACATGGTCGTGCCTAGGCCATAGACCATATTTCCTGCCATAGAAACAGCCTCTTTATTAAGAGTAGTCACCTCTAGAGAGGACTGCCAACTAATAAAAGTAGAATCAACGTTAGAATTATAAAACATCATATTGGGTCCCTCGGAATCCTAACTGGTCATTGGTGGATGCTAAAGCCACTAGGTGATGAGGTAGAGAGATGGCTCAGTGGTTAAGATCACTGCTACTCTTCCAGAGGGCCCAGCTTCAATTCCCAACACCAGCGTGGCAGCTCATAACCATCTATTAATCCAGTTCCAGGGCATCCAATGCCCTCTGTGGGCACCAGGCACTTATGTAATGCACAGACATATGTGCAGGCAAAACAGCCATACAAATCCAATAACAAATTAAACAAACAAACAAACAAACAAACCCACCACTGGGTGAAAGAAAATAGGACATTCACACAATGTCAAAAATCTACCTATAGAAAATACACTACACAAAGGAAGAAAATCCCACCACGATAGAGAAATCTAGACAATCCAGGTGATACTGCATTGCAATGATCAGACCATTCTTGCCAATAGCAGCAGAATTGACATGTGCCCCAATGTTCTAAGAAGCGCACATTGCTGGGCAATGATATTTCTGTCCAAAACGCTTAGCTTGAATTTATTTATGGGAAAGCATCAGACAGGTCCATCCTGGGGGCTTTCTAAAACTGTCAACTTCATGAAAACCAGGAAGGAAGAGAGAAAGAAAGAAAAGAAAGAGGAAAGGAAGGAAGGAAGGAAGGAAGGGAGGGAGGAAAGAAGGGAGGGAGGGAGGAAAGAAAGGAGGAAGGAAAAAAGGAAGAAGGAAGGGAGGGAGGAGGAAGGAAGGAAAGAAGGGAGGGAAGAAGGAAGATGGAGGGAAGGAAAGAAGGAAGATATGAAGGAAAGAAGGAAGGAAGGGAGGGAGGGAGGGAGGGAGGAAGATGGAGGAAGGGAGGGAGGGAGGGAGGAGTTAAGGAGCTATTTTCAAATAGAGAGGCAAATGATCACCTACAATGTGGGATCTTGGAATAGGTTAAGGTAACTATAAAGAATGTTATTGGGACAATCAAAAATTTCAGTGCAAACTTTGTATTAAATAAATGTTAAATTTCAGAAAATGAATGAGACTGGAGAGGCAGCTCAGCAGTTAAGAGCCCTGGCTGTGGCTCTTCCAGAGGATCTGGGTTCAGTTCCCAGCACCCACATGACAGCTCCCAATGGTCTGTAATTCCAAGATCCAGCATCCTCAAACATACATGCAGGCAAAACACCAATGCATATGAAATAAAAATAAATGTTAAAAAGGTTAAATAAAAAATAAATAAATAAATAAATAAATAAATAAATGTATGTTGTTTCCTGAAAGTGAACTGGCTGTCTGGGTAAAACTTGCCACCAAACATGATGACCTGAGTTCAGAACCCATATGGTGGGAGGTAACTGATTCCTACATGTTGCCCTCTGACCTCTACATGAATATATATGACATGTGTGCACACATGCTCACACAGTAACTAAGTGAATATAATCTTTTAAGTCCCTAAAAGTGATCGCTGCACTGTACAGTGATAGTGGAATGTCCTTGTCTTACAAATAAAGGTAAGTGTTGACAGATTTAGAGATGAAATGTCACCCTGTGTCAGCAATTGGCATAGGAACGTCTTTGAGAAGAGAGAGCAACACAGCAGATGTAAGGGTTACAGATTTGTGAATTGTGAATTTGCCGGGGATGTGGGTGTCCATTAAAATAATGAACTGTTCTGTAGGTTTTTAACTTTTCAAAATGAAAAGTTGGAGAAAATAAACAGCTTTAAAAGAAGTCCAACAACCCGTAATGAAGTAATGGAACTAGTCAATGATAGTAAATAGTTATTCAAATCATTAGATGAAAAGCCGGAGCGGGCAAAGCTGAGGGAGTTTTGTAATGGCTAGAGCCGGCTGACTGGCAAGCAAGTCAGTGACTAATCCTAATATTATAAAGAGAAAGACACCAGGAATCCACACAGTCCTGATGGGAGGCCGCAGGAAGTTCACACCACCTTACTCTTACCAAAAACCCAAACCGGAAGCCAAGCAACTCGAGATTCCACCAACTTAAAGGGACAGAGAGACCCGTTGAATGGGTACCAAAGGGATGCAACTGGTGAATTCCAGAACGAAGGAAATTCCATAGGACAAGTGGTGTACAATTTCCTCAGGAAATCTTGAAAAGGAAGAAAGAAGCTAGGCGTGGTGCCGTGTGCTGTCCTCTCAACTACCCCCGGAGGAACAAGGGTCTCTTGAGCCCAGCGTTTTAAAGCCAGTCTGGGAAATATAATGAGATCCTGTCTCAAGAAAGAAGAGGAAGACAGGGAGGGGGAAGTAATCTCTTAAAAAAGGAAACATATGGGCCACGTGTGTCACATACGATGGTTGGACCTTGGTTAAAGTCAGACAGAGGAAGGCTGGCGCAATGGCTCCACAGTTGAGAGCCCTGGCTGCTGCTCTACAGGTTTGATCCCCAACATCCACATGGCCGGCTGGCCATGAGTAACTCAAGTCTCAGGGCTCTTATGCCCTCTTATGGCATCCACGGGTACTGCATGCATGTGGTGCACAGACACACACAAAACAAAATAATTTAAAAAAATTAAAAACCCAACAGGGAAATTTGAACACTGAGCAGTGATTGGACAAGAACTACTCAGATTACAGTTGGTTTCCATAAGGTGAAATGAGAGCATGTTGTGCTTAGGTTGTGAATCTTCAATTTTAGGAATACATCTGAAATATTCATGGATGGACTGATTTAATCTCTACAGTTTGCTTCTAAATGGTTCTGGGAGAGAGAAATGGGGAATAGAGGAAATAATATTGGTCATATGTTAATAATTGTTGAAGCTAGATTTTAGATTTTATACATACACACACACACACACACACACACACATATATATATATATATATATATATATATATAGAGAGAGAGAGAGAGAGAGAGAAATTCTCCAGAATAAGTTTGTTTTTTAATTTAATTTTATGTGCACTTAACTGCCGAGCCATCTCTCCAGCTCCAAGTTATTTTTCTTTTTTTAAATAAATAAATAAATCTAAGCTACCTCAGTATTTTCCCCAACTATTTTCCACAAGTAGACTCCTCACTGTTGTAAAGAATGGATGTTCTCCCCATCCTAAACAGGGCACACAGGAGGTCAGGGAGGACCCCAAAGGGCAGGCTAAAACACAGGTTACCACAAGGGTTCAACCTCTCCTGGGAGGACTCCATCTGATATTCTATAAACCAAGAAAGCTACGTCTTGTCTGGGTACTCTTTGCCCCAACTTGGGTTAAGAACGGAGCGGTCAAAGGCTATTGTGCTGGAGCTGAGACGGAAGGGTCAAAGGCTGCTGCGCTGGAGCTGAGACAGAAGGGTCAAAGGCTGCTGCGCTGGAGCTGAGACGGAAGGGTCAAAGGCTGCTGTGCTGGAGCTGAGACAGAAGGAGGCAAGCAGCTGAGATGTCTTCCTAGGGAGACTTTGCCCAAGGTCAGGTCAGGGTCCAAGATGAAGGGATGGGTTCACCACTGACTGAGGTGGGTGTTCTCGAGAGAGAGCTAAGGGGTTTCGGGAGCTTACCCCCATCTGGTGCCTTCTTCCTAGTGACCCAGTGGCCCTCAGCATGGGAATACCACCTGACCCATCTCCCAGTCTCCAATCTTCACACCGCACACACCCACCTTCCTCCCGGCCCATTCCCCTTTCCTCCCTCTTTGCCCCAGTCTCATGCCTTCTCTCCTCAAGCTGATTTCGTCTTCACCCTCTATTCTTTGTCCTCCAGGCCACCAGCCACCAGTTCAGGGTCCAAGAGAAGGACAGCTTTTATGTGGCTTGTAAAATTCTATTATATCTGTGTTCAAAAACTAGCAGCTGAGAAACACTGGTAATAAGCGTGTTATTAAGCGTGTAAATACACTTCCGCCCCAGGGCTTCCAAGGGGGTGGGGGGCCAGGTCCACAGCTAGGGTGTCTCCTTTGCACACAAGTCCCTTTCCAATGTGTCCTCCACCAGGGCTGGAACTCAGTGTCCAGGTCCTGTCTCCTCCAGGCTCTGGCCACCTTCGTCCTGCAGAGCCTGGAGTCTTGGAGAAAGGGGGCGGGGGAGAGGGCCGAAGAAAAAAAACATTAGGAAAAAATACTCCCACCCAGAGAGCCTTCTTTCTGCAGCACTCAGGAAAAAGGATGTCTCACAGGGGACGGGAAGGCGAAATTTTTTCACATCCAAATGGATTGCAATTTCCCTCCATTTAGCACCTGAAGGTAATTAGCTCGAAGAGACTGCCGAGTGCGAAACACGTTCACGGAACATTAACTCTCACACATTCTCCAGTTGCAGGGAATTAATAGGAAAGATTAAAGTTTAAAGAGAGCAAAATGCCATTACCTCGCCAGCCACCTCTCTCCGCGGCAGTATCCAGCCCCTGAAAACCTCCGGCCACTGCCTAGGCCAGGGACTCAGGTCTCAGCCTCCAGCTTGGCTGGCCCAGACATCTAGGTGTGTCCATAGGTAGTGTCAGCATGTGCTCATGTGCATGCGTGCATGCGTGTCAAACAGGGCCATTCTGGCCCCTCACAAGGCCAGTAGGGCTGGCTCCCTCCCACCCCCTGACATTGGAGTGAACAGGAACAGGTGTATTCTCCTATAGGCTAACACCTCGGACAGAGGTGTGGCCTGGGGGAAGAGGTGTATTGGGAGGGAACCACTAACCCACCAACCAGCATGGGTTAGTTCTGAGGTTTGAGAGTAGAGAATGTCACCTGCCAGCTTGGCCAGCGATGGGACAGAGGGCATCACTCCCACCTTGGATGTGCACAGAACACCTGAGTGATGCAGGGGAGGAGGGGATTCCCTGGGGCTCCATGCGATCTACACACACGTGCACACACTCTGTCTCCTGCTATCTCTCTCATGCGTGGCCTATGCACTCTGTGCCTTTTTTTTTTTTTTTCTTTTTTCTTTTTTTCTTTTTCCAAACTTTATGGAGGCTTTAGTCTCTAAAGGTTTCCATGTTGCTTGAGGATTTTAGGAAAAGATGTGAGACACAGAGAGGGAGAAACAGAGAGTGGGAGAGAGAGAGTGTGTATGTGTGAGGGAGAGAGAGAGAGAGAGGGAGAGAGAGAGAGAGGGGCAGAGGCAGGCAGGAGAGAGAGCTCGAGATGAAATTGAGACATGGAAGAATTTATTGCCCAGAAAATTCCATTCTGCTATCTGATTCAAAAAGTCCAGTCCCCCCAGCTTCGGAAAATCTATTTTCCACATTTTAATACCCTACAGAACAGTCCTCATAACTCATCCGAGTGTGTTAAGCACAGTTTTATTAGATCTGAAACAAATTTTGGTGGGGAGATACTATAGGTCATTAACCATGGAGTAATTTTATCCTTGTTTCCCTAATGATGCCATAATGGCGAGCGAATTTCTTAACTAAAGACCAAAGAACATTTTGAAGGTCAGTTTCATCTGTGAGCTCCTTCAAGCGCTTCTCAGAGAAGATTGGAAAACTCGCCGATTTTTTGAAGAGTCATTAATAATGTGAAAGCTGAAAGCACCCTCCATTTGCGTTCCTGCTTTTTACCTTTTAATTTTATATCGTCCCCGCTCAGAGCCCTGCTCCCACTCCTTCACCCTCCTCTGGACCTCCCGCCCGCCTGCCCACCCCACACAGGGAGCAAGGATGCTGGGTACCAGGTACCAGACTGCCTGTTGTAGGGAAGGAAAGAGGCTGCAGCCAGCAGGGCAAAAGGCCTGCAGAGGCCAGAGGCACCCCTCTGGCTTGGATGTCCCGGCCCTGAGATGGTGAGGGATATGGCTACATTTCCAGAGCGTGGTACTGAGTGAGGGTATCGTTATAGGCCTGGTGTGTGGGGATGCACCCGCATCCCCTGGTGTGTGTTGTGGGATACTGAGGTCTCTGCGGCCACACACACACATTTAGGCCAATAGCAACTCAGCCATCTGTAGAGCTAGGTACCCGTGCAAGTAGGCAAGGGAAGGCAATTGAAAGCTACCTGGACAGTGGGTCTTATGGGGAACTTTTGATCTGTTGAGGGGATGGGGGGGGGATGTCTCCCAACATGTACAGATACCATGCAACATGTTATAGAATGCACAGCATGTTTTGAGATGTGTGTGTGCGTGTGTGTGTGCATGTGTGAATGTGTGTGTATGTACATGTGTACATGCCTTGAGGAATTAAGCTCAAGGTAAGAGCTCCAAGTTTTCTTCTCACTAGTAGATATCTAGACACAAGGCAGTGACCATCTTTTTCCCCCACACCTCACTTTAGGTCTGCTCACTCCCCTTGATCCTTAGGCCTAGAAGGTCTCACCTCCCCAGTAAGTTACTTCTTTCAGGGTCTTCAATACCTAGCAACTTAGGTACCCTGCTTCTGTCCCAAGCCCGGCTCCTGTGCCTCCATCTCATTCCTCCTCTCCCATCAGAAGGCTGTCGTTGCAGGGTGCCCAGCTCAGAGCCTGGATGGGGCAGCGCTTCTGTGTGTGTGGGTCTGGGGAGGAGGGGGCGGTGTGGTGACACTCTGTGCTCCCAGATGTGGTGGCAGCGATAATTCCAATTTTATGCCTTTGTTATGGCTTTAATCACTTTCTTTATGCGTTTTGTTCCAGCGATCAGGGAGAGACACCTGATAGGCAAAGAGGATACCAGGGGAACCATTTTTATTTGGAATGTGGTGAGAAGTCTAATTAGAATCTGAATTCTGCTGAGCCTTGAAATGGCCAGCACTTTATCCTGATCGCCTTAGATATTGTTTCGAGTCAATCATCTGTCATGGTGCGCCGGCGAGCCTCAGTTCACGCCACACTCCCTCCTGCCGCAGGCCTGGCCGGGGCACTCGGGGGAGGGGAGAGAGGCCACCCTCCTCACAGGAGGCTCATCTCTTCATCTTCCTAGGCCCCCTTTTTTATGGCTCCCCTCCCCAACAAGGCCTAGCGTACCAGGATGCCAAGTCTGAGCTCATGATGATGGGGCCTCCAGAGAGGGTGCGAAGGGGCTTATGCTGGAACAAGGCGGAATTGGGGTGGGGTCAGCTTCTTTGAGGGACCTTCTCCGTGCTCCTGGCATACGGACCACATAACCACCTCTTTGTCCATGTCCTCTCTTGTCTCCTTCCCGTCCCCCAAGCAGACTGTATCTCTTCTACCTGCTCACTGCCAAGTCCTGCCTGGCCCAGCCCCGGCCACAGGTTCAGCCCTGGCCACAGGTTTAGCCACGTTGCATACTCTAGTCCTGCTTCTGGGATGCTGAGCTTGCTTACGATTTCTGCTGTCCTTTAAAGGCC
The DNA here is from genome assembly GCA_019843815.1 of Montemys delectorum. Lineage (NCBI taxonomy): Eukaryota > Metazoa > Chordata > Mammalia > Rodentia > Muridae > Montemys > Montemys delectorum. The sequence goes on from JADRCD010238765.1 coordinate 47,019, forward strand.
CTGACTGGTTTCTCTTCCTCCAGAAAGCCTTACCTGACTACCCAAACCCACAGAGCCCCCTGAGAGCAAGCCCAGCCAATTTTGCACCGGCCTCAGCTGCCCCAGCTATGCAACCTGTATGCATGACCTTGCGCCATTATTGACAACCAGGCTCTTACCTTGAAGAACTTTCTAAACGTCCTCTTTTATGTTGTTGCTGTTTAAATTGCTTTGAGATCTGTGTGCATTTTCTGTAAATTCCTTTACGTTCCTTCAAATATAGCAAAATAACATTAGAAATAAAAGTTAAAAATAAAGGTTACGAGCTGGGTGTGGTGGCTCGTGCTTGTAATTCTAGCACTGTAGAGGTACAGACAGCTGAGTTAACTCTGTGAGTTAAGGCCAGCTTGGCCTCTATAGCAAGTTCTAAGCCAGCCAGAGATACGTAGTTGAGACTACCTCAAACACACATACAGACACACATGCACACAATAAACAAACAAATAAGTAAGTAACTAACTAAATAAATGTTTCCCCTAATAATTTCCTCTCTCTAGCTATACCATGTGCCCCTGAAAGATGGACCATCCTTCCCTGTCTCTTGCCTCTCTACCAGCCAACTATACACATAGAGGACCAGGTACATAGTGGTCCACCTAAACACCACCACCTAAAAACAACAAAAACAAAAAACAAAACAAAGCAAAGGTTCTTGGGGCCTCTGGCTTCCCCTCCCCATCCCTTTCATCACACACACTTAGCATGTGGCACTGTCAATGATCCAATGAGCAATGTCGCTGTGAGAGGTGGTCTGGATGGTCAGTGGCTCCTTGGAGAACCAAAAAAAAAATCATCCCCATATGGTCAGGCATATTGGTTGAGGTACTTGATGTCCAGCTGGTGAGTGTGCCCCATCCCATGTAGCAAGGTCTTCACTAATGGTCAGTGTCATCGTGAGCCTTATGGATGGCCACCGTCCTCTACAGACTGTTGATGTGGGTGTCATAGCAGAGGGTGGTGTAGCTAGACTTTCCAGTGGAGAGGCACACAGACTTGAAGAGCCCCACAAAAAACCATTTTTTTAAAAAAAAAAAAAAAAAAAAAAAAAGGTTTCAATTGTGTGCATGTGTGTGCGAGTACATGTGTATGCTCCCATGTGTGTATATGCAAGGCAGAATAGTTTTCAAGCAGTCACGTCTCTCTTTGCAATGTGTGGGTTCTAAGGATTGAATCTAGGTCCTTAGGCAAGTGTTCTTAGCCACTGAGCCATCTCCTTGGCCCTAGAAGATCCGTCTCTATCTCTCAATGTAGTCTTCATGTCAAATGCATTCCTGACTCCTTCATTTCTGGGCACTTGCTTTCCCTGTCTATTCCTTAGCACTCTCTGGACCTGGTTTCAGGGTAGTCAGAGGAGGTAGTTCTAGCCATGGTCTAGCAAGTCACTAGGCTAGTGGCCAGGACTAGGGGATCTATAGAGTGCCTCACCAGGACTCCTGTCCCACATCCTCCTGCAGCCCTTATCCAGGATTCTTGGCCGTATGGGTAGGACAGGGAAGACAACAGGATCCAGACTACTGTCTTTATTGACAAGGGAAAACAGCATGGTGATAGAGGGCCAAAAAGGCAAGTTTTTGAGTGGGAAATTCCAATCATCTTCTAATACCCAGGTAAAAATTAATATATCAGATGATGTGGTGGTGGTGATGATGATGACAATGATGTGTGTGTGTGTGTGTGTGTGTGTGTGTGTATGTGTGTGTGTGTGTGTGTGTGTATGTGTGTGTGTGTAATGGGGGTCAGTAGATAAAGGGCCTTGGGTCCCTGTAAGAAGAGGCAGGAGCCCTGGTACCCATGACCTGTCCTTGTAGCAGTGCTGGCTGCAGGTGTGTGGTGGAAGGGCACATTCTACTTGGTATCACTAAGTCTATGTGAACAAGGAAAAGCAAGCTCAAACCCAGGGATCACATGTGCCAGGCAGGGATCTCACGAGTGGGAAACCAGAGATGCCAGTGCTGTTGAGAATCTAGCTTCTCCCCATCTCAGACACCCTCGAGGCTCCGTCCTCTCTGTATACTGAGCTTGTCTGCTGTGGGGGTGGATGAAAAGGAGAAACTGTTGGATAAAAAGAAATTTGAAAAAAAAAAAGTAAGTGAAATATTCAAACTGGAAAGTGATATTATAGAAACTGCAGCCCACGGCTCAGTGCATTCAAATTTATTCAAACTCGGCGCCTGACAGTGATGGATGCAGCAGCTTTTCCCACAATATGGAGAAGGCGCAGGGGCATTTAGGACTGCTGGTCCCCTCCGGGAGGGTGGGGGCCCACACCACCTCCTGTGCCTTGCCCCTCCTAAGTGGGAAGCAAGGTTCTGAGTCCCAACCCTTCTGCTCCCTGATTCCCCAGCCACTTCCTGTATCCTGGAATTCTGCAGGCCCTGGGACACCTGGGCGTCACCAGCTCAAGCACTTGGGGGTGTAACTGAGGACAAAGGTGGAAGGTGAGAGGGATATCCAGTGCCAGGGGGGAAGATGGTCATGCTTGCCCAGGAGAAATCTGGATAGGGTTCGTCTGCATCAAAGAGCTAAGCATGGTACGTGGTTTGTAGTCAAATAAAGAGCATGAGCCACCAGGTCCAGTGGCACATACCTATGATCTCAGTATGCCTATGATCTCTCACATGGTAGAGGCAAGAGGATCATGAGTTCAAGGCCAGTCTAACCTACCATAGTCAGACTCTGTCTGTGAGATCTAAGGGTCTTGGGAACTTCCATGTTAAGAATTAGTTCCTCTTATTGATTCTAGTGTTCATCCCTGATCTAGGTTGACAGCCTCTAGGAGAGGGGAATAAAGAGAGCCAGTCTAGGCCTTGGTTGGAGCAGTGAGTAGCTGATGGAGACTCTGCATCCTAGGATCCCTTGTTGCTCGGGACTTTCCTCCGCCAGCTACCTCCCCTGCACCAGTACATGTCTTCCTCAGATTGCCACGCTTTGTGTCCAGCCTCCAGCCCTGCTGAGTACACCCAACGCTGAGACCTTGTGAGACTTCAGTCCTAAAGGCTTTTCACCCTTTGCCCCTCGAGCTCGTCCATCACGCCAAGCATCCCTAGCTTGTACCCAGCTCCCCGTGTGTGCTCCCACCGGAAGAGACAGTAAAAGCTTCACTTGCAGCTCTTGGCTTCCTGACCTTCAGTCCTCAGCTCTAGTGGGCCGTGGGGCCTCTGACCCTAGCCCAGCCTCCCCAGTCCATGATACACGGCTAGTGTCCTCAGAGGCTACTAGGAGTCTCTCCTATGACCAGCCACAGCTTGCGACTCCCCCATTTATAGTCCTCAGAGAGTATAATCCTTCTCTCTGAACTGCCTCCTTTAACCACTGAGTCATTTTGGAGATACTTCCTGGTGTCTGCTCTGTTTGTCTGTTTGTTTATTAGATTTTGTTTTGTTGAGATAGAATCTCATGTAGACCAGGCTGGCCTCAAACTCAATATTTAGCCAAGGATATCCCTAAATTTCCGGTCTTCCTGATTCTACTTCCTGAGTGCTAGGGTCATAGGTCCATACCACTACACCTGGTTTATGTGATGCTCAGGACTGACCCTAGGGCTCTGTGTGTGCTAGGTACTTTCTAACTCCAGATCCTCAACCCTTCCCTGACATCTCTCGCATCTACCTCTGCTTCACCATCACCAGTGTCTGAGTGGAAGCCCTTACTGTGGCTCTCCCTGGACACTTCAAAAAGCCAACCAGCATACTTGCACGGTGGAGTGCCTTCCACATGCCAGCCACCAGGTGAGGCGTCTTTCTTTACCTCCAACTTGTCCTGTCTCCAGCTGGCTTACACTTTGCTGCCAGATCAATTTTCCTAAAGCACAGCTCTGGTCATCCCAGTTCCCTGATCAAAAGCCCACATGGTTCCCCACTGCCTACTAGATAAAGCACAAACTCCTTACTCCGATGTTCATGGCCCTTTGTGATCTGGCCCCTGCCTGGTCCCTCTCTCCAGGACTTCTTGTTATTCTCCTTTATGTTCCTACCAGCCAGTTAAATTGGACTCAGAGTGGCTCCCCTCAGTACTCCCAACAATTGCCGGCCTCACTGTCCTTCTGGAGTAGCACCCCCCTTCCAACAACCAAATCAACTTGCTTGCAAGAACTGAGACAAGGAAAGTCATCTTGCAGAATGTCCCCTATGGCCAGGTTCCTGGGGGTGGGGCTGCCACATGGCTGTACTACAAGTCCCTTCTCTGCTCCCTAAGGACCTTAGCGTCCTGTATGAACTTCCTGGTTCTGATCTTAGTTTTTGTAGTATAATCATTGCTTGTATGGCTGCTTTACAGTTGTCTCGACTAGAAACTTCTTCAGAGCCCAGGCTGAGTAATGCCCACTCGTGCTCCCTAGCCCAGACACTCATCATACATTTATTCAATAAGTAAGTGAATGAATGAATGAATGAATGAATGAGCTAACGTAGCAGAACTTGCTAGGATCCGGCTATGTGGCTGGGACTTGGCTCTTCTGAGCCCCTTGTTCTGGACAGTGACCACTGAAGAGTTTGCTGTCATTACTCCCAGCCCTCCTGACATGTGTCCAGGTGAGCTGGGACATGCGTGTGCAGGCTGTATGACAGGTGTGTCATCCCTCCAGAGCAAGAGGGAATCGTGGTGGAGTTCAGCCACAGCAGCTCATCCATCAGAGGGCACTTACTGACAGCTCCTGAGAGCCAGCTTGGACTCTGAAGGCGGGGGGGGGGGGGGGGGGCTGAGTGGAGGGAGGCCAGAGTTGCTCTCTCGGGGTTCACAGTCTAGCTGCTCCTGGCTCCTTGCTCCCCACAGGGACTCCAGGAACTTCAGTAGTGGCTGATAAGGCAGACTGGAGCCAGAGGGTTGGTGAGTGTGTGTTGGGGTTGGGGGGGGGGGGGCTTTCCTCCCAGCACCTCAAAACAATGTCTGATGCAGAAGTGGCTTTCATCCTTTTGGGTTAGCCTTTACTGCCCTGCCCAGACTTGAGCTCCTCCCCTGCCTTGGGCAGGTTCCCCATTTTAGAGTCCAGATCAGCTTAAACCTGGTGAATGGGTGAGAAGACAGATTACAAATAGTTAACTGGATACACGAGTCCATGAGCAACTCACTAAACACAGACAAGCAACTGGCTGAGCAGATTGGTACTAATAACGCTGTCCCTCGTTTACTGAGCACTTACTGTGTGCCAGAACTGAGCTAAATTTTTGACCTACCTCAGCTCCATTTCTTCCTTCTTTCCACCATGTGAGCAGACCCTGTTTGGATCCCACTGAGGAAAGAGAAGCTAAGGTCTTGGGGAGCCTAAAATGACTGGTGTGATGGCACCTAGGGTACCAGGAGCAGTACCTTACTTAGTTCTTGACCATACAGAAACACCACAGCCACCCCCCTAAATTCTGCACCTTCCCACAAGGTCCCCTGGGGCGGGGGTCTCCCATCTTCCCACACCTCCTGCTTTTTAGAGATAGGTGAACACATGAAGTAGACTCCTGGAGAGGAGAGCCATAGGTAGGCTGGGAGTCCTGTAAAGTTCCAGTCCTTGCACTCACACACTGATGGGGGACATGGGCTGTTTGAGGGTGTGGGGCCCAATTCAAAAGCCTTTGTTCTCCGAGCCGGGTCTTCTTTCGCTGCCCCCCTCTTGGCCCCTGTCCCTTTGAGAAGGGAGTGAGCTGGTTTGGCGACAGTCTGTGCGGGAGACGTGGGGCGCTAGGGCGCCCCCTCCCGCCATGGCCTCCCCTCCCGGCCACGTACAAACAAGCGCGCTAAACTCCGGGAGATTTACAGCGGGCGGCTGGGCGGCGCGGGCCCCCGGCCGCCGGTGAGATATCTCCAAACAGCGCACTAACCACTTTCCATTTTATACCTCACCAGCTTTATAGCATCTTAAGGATTTCTGTGCACGGCTGGCTTCCCGCCCAGGGAAAAAACCCAGCCTTGTAAATAAATACTAAATATATATGAACAGAGACGACAGCGAGTGAGGCGGAGGAGGGGG
>JADRCD010238766.1:0-17397 GCA_019843815.1 Montemys delectorum
CCCCCAAACCCTTCCTTTTCTCTTCAGAGAAGCTGAGGCCTCCCATGGATATCAGTCCTCTTTGACTTATCACGTAGACCAAGAACACCATCTTCTATTGTGTCTAGACAAGGCAGCCCAGTTAGGGGAAAGGGTTCCAACAGCAGGCAACAGAGTCGGGGCCAGCCAACGCTCCTGCTGTTGAGGCTGGACATGAGGACCAAGCTGCACATCTGTTACATAAGTGCAGAGGGTCTGTCCCATGCATACTCTCTGGTTGGTGATTCAGTTTCTGTGAGCCCCTGTGGGCCCAGGTTAGTTGATTCTGTAGGTTTTCTTGTGGTGCCTTTGACCTCTTTAGCTCCTTCAGTTATTCTTCCCCTCTTCCATGTGATTTCCCAAGCTCTGTCTAATGTTTGGCTGTGGGTCTCTGCATCTGTTTCCATCAGCTGCTGGGTGAAGCCTCTCAGATGACAATTATGCTAGGCTCCTGTCAGCAAAAACAGCAGAATATCATGAATAGTGTCAGGTAGGCTCACTCTCATGGTAGGTTTCAGGTTGGCCATTCCCTGAATTTTTGCTCCCTTTTTATCCCTGCACATCTTGTAGGCAGAAAAATTGTGGCTCTAAGGTTTTGCATCTGGGTTGATGTCCCCATCCCTCCATTGGAAGTCTTGCCTGGTTATGGGAGGTGGCAGTTTCATGTTCCATATCCCCTATGCTAGGAGTCTTTTTTTTTTTCTAAATATATTCTTTTATTGGATCTAGTCTTAAAACTTCTTATTAAATGTCCAATTCATTGTGATCCAAAATAAAAACAAGAACGAAGGGCTTACAGCAAAAGTCACAGGTAGCTAACCTTTTAAAGGTGACCACATCTCTGTTCTTCAGGCTACATTAGACCTAAGTAACTAGTCATCCTCATAGATCGCTGAGTCTTCCCATTGTCCTAGGTTCCAAGTTTGTCCCAGAGATGCTCCCCATCTTCTTCCAGTTCTCACTCACAGCTCTCTCTCCATCAGTCCTCCCTAACCTTGATCCTCTTGTTTCCCTCCCCACACCCTCCCACTCAGTTCCCTCCCACTGTCCTTCCACCCCAATGTCTAATTATTTCCCCTTCTCAATGAGATTCAAGCATCCTTCCTTGAGCATTCCGTGTTATGTAGTTTCTTTGTGGTCTGTGGATAGTAGCATGATTATCCTATACTCTATGTGAGAACATACCATGCTTGTCTTTCTGGGTTTTAGTTAAAACCTCACTCAGGATGACAGTTTCTACCTCCATCCATTTCCTGCACATTTTTATGATGTCATTGTTTTTAATTAGCTGAGTAGTAGTCCATTGTTTATCTATTGTCCTATTGAGGGCCATCTAGATTGTTTCCAGTTTCTGGATATTATGAATAAAGCTGCTATGAACGTAGTTGAGCAAGTGTCTTTGTGGGATGTTGGAGCATCTTTTGGGTATATGCCCAGAGTGGTATAGTTGGTCTTGAGGTAGAACTATTCCCAGTTTTCTGAGAAACCACCAAATAGATTTCCAAAGTTTTACAAAGTTTTCAATCCCACCAGCAATGGAGGAATGCTCCCTTTGCTCCACACCCTCCCCAGCATGAACTGTTGCTTGAGTGTTTGATCTTAGCCATTCTGACCGGTGTAAGATAGAGTCTCTTCAACATCCTTAGTCATCAGGGAAACACAAATCAAATGCAGTGCTTTCTAAATGTTAGGTGACTCAGTACTTGACTGTATTTCAGCAAGATTGGAACTGGAGAATTGTATAGCCATCTCAGACGTCAGCATGCCATTTGCACTTACCAGATTAGTGTTGCTTGGGTTGGTTGGTTGGTTGGTTTTTAAAGATAAGGACTTTATATTTAGTACAGGCTGTCCTGGAACTCTTGACGCTTCTGTCTCAGCCTCTGAGGTGCTGCTAGAATTATAATGCACATATCCAACTGGCCTTGCCATTTGTTAATAGGACTTGCCTGCAAGAAGGGAAGTGTGTTGCAGAACAGTAAGAGACACAGAAACCCAGATAGTTTTCTGAAGACCTGTTTGCTTGATTTTGCTTATGTAAAGTTGTCCACTTGTTGTAAGGAACTGAGGGAATTAAACACATTGTGGGCATTCATAGGGTCTGGACTTTTAAAACGGGCTCAAATTTAATTCAGATTGGAGATTTCTGACACGCCAGTGGAGTAAAAGATTCAGAATAATGTTCCAGGTGCTAACTTGTGAACCTGGCCTCTACCCTGTTCTTAACTATACTCTTGCTCCAAAGAGGGAGGAATTGTCCAGTTAAAAACTGAGTCTGGGGTTGAGAAATTGCTCATTCATTTTAATGCTTGCCATTCAACATAAAAACTGTATGTACCTTCAGATGCATTTAGAAAGCTGAGCATGATGGGGCATGTGTGTTATCTGGGTAAGTGGATAGAGGCAGGACTCCTGAGGCTTACTAGACTAGACAGCTATCTTGCTTGGGAAACTCCAGGCCAGTGAAAGATCCTGTCTCAAAAGGATAAATAGTTCCTAGGAAATAAGACCTGAGTTTGTCCCCCTGATCTTCATGTGTATGAGCACATACACATGCTCCACACATAATATGCACATATACAAAAACTGAATCTCTAGAATATATACTTGAGGTGGCTTTCTTTCATTCATGCTCAGCACAGTTCTCTAAGTACTCGTCTCAACTTACACTCTTTAAGTTAGCTTCCTTTGGGGATATTTCCACACATTTATGTATTCCAATGAATTGCTTCTGTGTACAGTAAGGATTCAGCACAGACAGAAATGCCTGTCCTCAGGGAGCTCACTTAGTGTGATTCCTCCTAGGAATTTGTCTTTGAAGTTAAGTCTATCATGTTTCTGAGAAGCCTCAGGAGTTTGCCAACTCCTACCTTCCAAATTGTCTGTGTGTTCCAAGAGCCTCTATGCCTAGCCAGCTGTGGAAGGGAAAGACACACCATTTTTCTTAGAAGTCAAAGAAAGGGGCTGCAGAGATGGCTCAGTGGTTAAGAGCACTGACTGCTCTTCCGAAGGTCATGAGTTCAAATCCCAGCAACCACATGATGGCTCACAACCATCCATAACAAGATCTGATGCTCTCTTCTGGAGTGTCTGAAGACAGAGATGGTGTATTACATATAATAGATAAATAAAAAAAGAAGTCAAAGAAAAACATGAGGAACAATAGTATTTGCTGTTAAATAAACTGCTTCCTATACATTGCTGTTTGGAAGAAAATTAATGAGGTTATCTAAATTTGTAATATCTCATTCATTTTAATCTGTTTGTGGGTGTTTCTACTTTTAAATAAGTGTTTCTGAATCATTATGTAAGCACTATCATATATATATTCCTACATGTAAATATATATATGTGTACACACACACACACACACACACACACACATACACACACACACAACTTTTACAGTTTCTTAGTCCTCTCAGAACTTTGAACCTTCATGGCTGATCACATCACTGTTTGATCATTACCTCTGCTGTTACCCAATCCCCACATAACATTTTGCCAGGACAGTCTTTTGATGTCTCCCTGACTTTCTCACCTTCTGTTCACCATGTTCTTCATTTTCTTCTCATACAGACCATGTCATGAAGGTCTGTACTTGGGTTCATTTTTCTCTGCACTTCACACCAGAGCTCTTGTCTTGTCACTACTGTGATGGATTCTGGGTCCAAATATAAAGCAGTATCAGGTGTGGTTTTGTCATTTTGACAAGTGTTTCCTGAACTTCTAACCTGGGCACTACTGCCTTCCCAGGGGGAAGGGTCCCATCAATGATGGTTCCTTTCCTCTGAGGTAGCAGTTGGTCATGAACTCTCTAGTACAGATATTTTCTATGTAATTTCCTGATAATAGCAGATCCTCAAGAAGCCAAGGAGAAAAGGAGCCCAAACATGTATGGTTCTATTTTATGAATTGAAAAAAATGCCAAGATGTTTGATAAGCTGAAAACAGTTCTACTAGGCCTCATTATCTTTTAAGACTCTACCGTGCTCTGGAATTCTTTATCACTGATCTCATAGAAGCCATGCCTGCCTAACATAGTGGACAGAAATATTGTACAGGTCATGTCAACATTCTGGAAATAATGTAAAATTCCCATTCATTGATTTTTTTTTTAAATGCAAGTAAACAAGGCTTGGCATGGTGTCTGCCTTTAATATTAGCACTCAGGAGGCCAAGGCAGGCAAATCTCTATGATTTCAAGGTTAGCTTCATCTACATAGTGAGTTCCAGACTAGCCAAGGTTACATAGTAAGACCCTGTCTCATAGATGGATGTGTGGGTGGGTGGGTGGGTGGATGGATGGATAGATAGATAGATAGATAGATAGATAGATAGATAGATAGATGGGGCCATAGTTTTACCATCATGATCACAGAGGGTCTGAGTTTTACAGTAAAGGTATTCTGAACATTATTAGTATTAATATTAGTATCTGCTAATATATGAGAAGAAAGAAACTGGTACATTATTCATCTATTAGGCTCCAGTTTAAAAAAACAATTAAATTTATATAGTATTCCTCAAGAGTGCAGGGCAGGGGCATAATTAGAAGACACTTGAACAAGAGTGATATGGGCTCTTGGGAGGTAGTATTTTGGAGCTGTCGTCTTTTGGTCATGGGTCCCCACCATGTAGTTTAATCAGAATTTCCTCTGATAGTGATTCTGATACTGAAAGTGATCTGATTTTTTAAAAAATGATAAATTCTTGACTTTTCTAATTTGGGGGAAAAGTATTCCTAACTCAACCTAACCTGATAGAATGGTTTTAGGAATGGCTTCTGTAGTGGCACTGCCCAAGTCAAGATCTACTTTGCCATTTTCCAGCTAAGTGATGAGGCACTTGACGTCTGTGGTTTAGTTGCTTTTGCCTCAGAAATAGAAACAATAACAATAATCATAATTATATCTGATTTGAGAGTTTGAGAATAATCAATTAGGTCACCAGTGCTCTACTTATAGAAGTATTTATTAAATAAATAGATCATCGACAACATGGTTTAATAATGTTCCTAGAAATGTAATGTATATTAAGCACATATGAAAATGCTATATATTAAAATGTATTACTGAGGCTTAGTAATATAGTAATAACAGGGTGCTTGTCTGTTTGTTTTGCTTGTGCCTAGTAATCATGACCACTAAAGATGTCCTTTGAGGTCCAATGGATCTTATACAGTCACTATTTTAGGCCCACATACATGTTTTGTGATGTCATTTCTAATCTAACAGGACAAAACCCTTCCTGTCCAAAATCCCCATTGTCTAGTGCTATAAACCTACATACACTCTTCAACAAATTCTAGTTTTGTTAAAATTGAATGTGTGATATCTGCCCCTCCACACCCAATTTTTCCTCTGTCTTTGAACATCCTCAATCCTAAAATCTTCCCATTAGAGAAACTTTTAAGTTTCTTTTGGCAAAGGGAACCTGTGGCAGTTGCTAAGAAACACTTTGTCCTTTGTGTTCTTGTATCTCCAGATACTCCATGTTGGAATTACTGGCTGTGTCACCATCTGCAGTGACAGTTGCTCAGTCAATGTTCTTGCCAGCCAGTGAAGGAGGCCTCCAGTCTGACTTCCCATATCCCCTTTCATTTTACCCTAGTCCGTTTTTTGTTGTTTTTTTTTTTTCAGCTATTTCTTAACCTAACCTTTTTTCTTTTCTTTTCTGTGATGGCCTTAACATGGTTTAATAAAATGGATCATTTACACATTGCTTATAAGGGCAAATGTCAGCACTGGGGTTCTCATGGAAGATTTCTTAGAAGCTGATACTCAAGTAGGCCTTACAGGATTATTAGAATTGGATTAATAGAGAATCTGAGTGGGTAAATTAGCAGAAAAAGTTTTCCCTATTCAGAAGTGAGAACACTAGCAATGTGTAGTAGTCAAAGCACCCAAAACCAGGACCTGGGTGACAATTGAGATGTATTGTCATAATGGAGTTGGCTTATGGACATGAGAAGCCACAACAAGCAGATGTCATTTTAGCTTGTCTTTATTCTTTATTCATTGTGCCACTGGATCTTGTGTTTTTATTGAGGTTGTCTCCTGTGTTCCCAGATGCAGATACAGTTCTTGGCAGCATAGCCTGGCACCAACCAGACCTGCACAGGGCAAACTCCTTCATTAGGATTGGATATCTGAGCCTAGATGAAAATCTGTTTTGGGCTCTCGAGAGGTGGCTTAGCAATTTTGGGCACAAGCTGTCCTTGCATAGGACATAAGCTCTTTTCCTAAAACCCACATTGGCAGCTCCAAGCCATCATAACTAATTCCAGGGGACCAGATACCCTCCTCTGATCACCGCAGTCAGCAGGCATTGGCAACACATGGTGCACAGATATACAGGTAAACACTTGTGAAGGCCATTCCTAGTTGTCAACTTGACTAGATCTAGAATGAACTACAATCCAGAATTAGAGGGCTCACCTCTGACCCAGATCTTAAGGCTGAAAGACACAAGTTTCTCACCCAGATCGTGGCATGGAAATTTTGAGGCATAGTGGCTATGAAAAGCTTAGGCTCAGGCAAGGTAATACATGCCTTTAATCCCAGGAGACTGAGGCAAGGAGATCTCTGGGTTCAAGGTCAGCCGGGGACAAGCAAATCCCAGATCCAGGTGTGGTGGTACACACCTTTAATCTGGGACACACTTTCTTCTGATAGTGCCATTTCCTGAGCTAAGCATATACAAACCATCACATTGCTCATACACATAAATAACAAATACACAAATCTTTTAAAAATCTATCTTATATACACTTTACAAACTACTAGACAAGTCTCGTCACTTTAAAAAATTAAACTTTATGTAAACTTTTGGATATTTAGTTCTGTTTACCGTCAGGGTTCTGGTTTTTGTGTTAGTCATCTAGCAATAACTAGCCCCTTGGCATACTGTGCTTAGATCAGTTATTGTGTGTTTACAAGCTGTTCAGAATTTTTCCACCCTCAGTGTTCAGACACCTTTCCTGGCTTTCGGGACCCTTCTGCATTCAGAACACATTCCCGTGCTTCTGCCCGCTGCCTTTCATCTCTTTTCCTTTTTATTTGCCTGATGGATTTTAAATGTAAAATACCCAGTTTGTGTATTTTACCAGACTTGGATCAGCATTCCGTCTCATTCTCTATGTTTCAAAAGGCCCAGCCCACAAGATGGATATTTTTAAAAATATCCAGATTCCGCGTATCTGTTGGTAGAAGCATAAACCCAGAAGACCTTCACTTTAGTGTGACTTTTTGTGACCTGTTTTCCCAGATAGACGTGCTTTGTCTTTCTTTCTTTTAGTTCATTCATTTTTAAATTACATATGTATTTGGAGTGGGGAAAGGATTATGGGTCATTTTACATAAGTTGGTTCTGACTTCCTTAACCTAATGTTTACCATGCTCGCTATCATCAGAAAACCCGAGACTTTCTCTTAGAGCCCTCCACACGAAGAGTGGAGACATCCTCTTTAAAGAGTGTGCTGTGTCTCAGCTGCTTGTGTCCTAACCCTGTTTCTCTCTAAGGACCCTTCCTCCCCTGCCCTTCTAAATCAGCCTGTCTTCAGACTCTTCCCCCAGGGCCCGCTTTGATCATTGTATTCACCTGAGTGACAAACCGTTGGCGTTAGTTGAAGGTACTGTCCTTCCCAGATATGCTCACCTGGTAACAGGGCTCAAGGTCTTAAAGGAGTAGCAGGAGCCTCATCTGCCATCACTGCAGTAAGTGGTAAAGCTTCCGCTGTTCTGAATGCCAGCTGTGTAAACAGATGCCTACAAGTCAGTGCTATTGAGACCATAAGGAAGATCAAGTCACCCTGAAGCCTCCATGGTGACTCACACCTGTAAGCTCAGCATTGGAAAGGGTAAGGCAAGAGCGATGCCTTGAGTTCAAGTCTAGCCTGGACTGCAGAGTGACATCTTATTTTACAAAGACTTACCAAGAGCCTGGTTCTTAATCTGTCCTCTTTAGTCGTAGCAATTCAAACATGAGTAATGACTGGTGAGACTGCTCCCTTACCATGCAGGTGGGTTATATGAAACCCATTGAGAAGCCTTTTGTAAGATCTTCCAGAGCAGACTAGTGTTATAGACTCTAATCTTTAGAGATATTGGCAACATTGTCACTCTTAATTCCCATTAAGTATGAACACCAGAAAATGTATGCAGAATGTCTTGCAGAAGACATTGCCTTCCTCAATTCCACTGCCTTCGCTTACTGTCTAGGTCTGATATGGTCTTCTAGCTTGCACCCAATTACCATGGTATAGCACTTGTCACCACCAGGAGGGAGTAATGAACAGAGTAGATTAGATTATAAAGCCACGTAGGCCAGAGCCACCCTGAGCCTCCTGGTTGGGCTTCAAATAACAATACCATTTCAGCCATAGCTAGGAGCTGCTAGGTTTGGGGTCCAGTTTGCTGCGTTAGTTTTCCTTCAGAGCATCTAAACTTGTATTGCTAAGCCTTTCATCTCTCCTTGATATTTAAGACATTCAGGAACTCTGGTTATCTGTTTAAACTGTAGCGAGTATGTGGACGTAATGTTTTCTACAGGTGGTTTAAACTATATTAGAGAGCCCAGTCCCGTTCTTAAACTGTCATCTGGATTCTGAGTTAATCCAAAGAAAAAATTTAGTAATATATATTTCAGGTCTCTGACATGTGTTTTCCATTATTTGGTCTTCTGTGCTGTGGCGCATGCGTGTGTGTGCATTCATACACAGAAAGACACACACAGGGACTGTGGTTCCAAAAGGAAATAACTAGTGTGCTGCCTTGAAATCTGAACTTGGTCACATGTTCTAAATGAAATGATTCCAAATACATTAGCAGAATGTCTTCCATCTTCCACTTTCTGGAAAATAGTTCAGTGAGAAACACTGGCTAACTTCTAGACATTCAAATGTAGTTGTATAAAGATAAATTATTTGAAAGCCATTGCATGGAGGCATGTCTTGGAAAATTGATGTTAAGCTGCTATAGCAATGGCCTTACTGAAAAGGTTAGTGCACAGCAGCGGCAGCCAGCTGCTCTCCATCTCTGCTGCGGCTGGGAAGAAGATGGTTAACTTCATCTGTAATCAGAAACACTCAGAAGAGTTGTAAGGGAGCCTTACCATCCGTGGAAATGGTTGGCGCATTGGGACAGATGATGGAGGTCAAACCACAGGGATATTTTCCCTTGGACTTAAAATAGAAGAAGTGTACATATCTACAAAATTAATAGGTTACTTGATTTATCTCATGGGTTTTTTTTTAACCCATTAAGAATCTGATAGACTTTGTTTTCCAAAACATGTAAACAAAACTTTTCATGTGGTTTCAGAGAACATATAGATGTATGTGTATTAGACCCCTTTGAAAACACCCCAGACTAGATGTCTCCGGCCTTCCCACCTTCTTCTGTGACAAGCTGTATGGCTCACTTTCCCCAAACAAATCAGTGGACTCTGAAGATCAAATGTCAGACTTTGGGTTTTCTTCCAAAGTGCTTCACTGTAGTGTAAAAGTTCAAAGAAAGGATAATGGGACAGGAAAAAAATTACTTTTAATCTGAGCTCTTTGTCACTAAAAAGTATTCAAATTTAAAAATTACTATTTGGCTCTGCATGATCTTGATAGATAGAAAGGCAGTATGAAACCAGGCTCTCCCAAAACCCAGCTCCAGATTCACAGATGGAAACACAAAGCAGATGCCACGTTGACTCCACAGTCTTCCAAGTTCTCTGAACTTCTGGGGTAGTGCCGTGATTATTCAGCTGGGCTTGAGAAGTATTATCTGTTTATAATTCTCTCATTTCATTTACTACAAGTTGGAAAATGACCACCCACATTACAAATAAGGGAGTAGTTTGGCTCTGTCCTGAAATAAAAAGCTTCCATCCTCTTAGGAAGCAATGAGGGAGTATAGCATGTATCTGAGTATCTTAAATTCACGATAACGCAGATGCAGAGATGACTCGGTACTGAGAGCACTTGTGCTTTTCCAGAGGACTGGAGTTTGGTTTCCAGCACCCACGTCAGGTGGCTCACAGTCTCCTAACCCCAGCTCCAGGGAATCCAATCCTCTTCTGGTACCTGCTTGCCTGCATATCTGTGTGTGTCATAGTATGTCTGCCCAGACACACATAGTAAAAATGACTCAACTAAATCTTTAAGTCCATGACAGTTACCCTGTGTATGTATTTAGCTGGGGTCTGTGTTCCTTCTTGCAGATACCACTATCTGTAAGAACTAAGCACACAGAGAATTGCACTTGTCTCATTGGCATGGAACCAGGAACTCTGGAGATGAATATCGCCCTACTATAGTAGTGATCTAGTGATCCCTAAGAAAGCACATAAGTATCAGATGCTGTCATATCTTTCCTGACTTCACTGTTATGTTCACAGTTGGGAGAATCTAATGGGATTAGAAACTGCACTGGTGGGGTTGGCAAAATGGCTCAGTGGTTAGATCACTGGTACTGTCTGCTCTTCCAGAGGTCCTGAGTTGAATTCCCAGCACCCACATGGTGGCTCACATTGTCTGTAACTTTTAGTTCCATGGGATCTGATGCATGCAGATGTATATGCAGATGTACAAACACTCATTAAATGCATGAATACATTTTAGATGACACAGGTAAAGAGGGCCCCTTTCCCAGTTCCTTCTAGCGTTGAAAGGCAAAGTAAGGGTTAAACATTCTTCCCTGTGCTCCGCCCTGCCCACCCTGCCCCACCCCGCCTCTCCCCTCTGTAAACCCTCTGATCCTGTTGCTTTGAAAATGCAGTTCACTGTGTGAAACGCATACAAGACATGGGGCCTGCACACCAGTATGACGGCGTTAGCTCTGAACGTAATTCCAGCCCTGATTTAAAAACCGTAAATAGTACTTTCAGTATTTTATAAAAGAGTAGATGCAGTATTGGGTTTTATTACAGTGTTTCATACATTTTTGCTTCTGTCATTTCTATTCCCTTATCCCACTTCTCCCGTCCCTGCTACCTGTCCTCTTCCTCTTCCTCTTCCTCTTCTTCCTCCTCTTCCCAGGGGCCCTACAACTCTCAATTCATATGCATCCTGTTACTCTTTCCCTCTCCCCTTAAGACCTTTTTCTACTTTCATAGTTCTTCTCCTAGTTTCATGACATGTACACCCCCCATAAACCCACATACCACCCATATATACATAAATATAATTAAAATCTTAGGTTTATATATGAAAGAAAACATGCAGTATTTGTCTGAGTCTGGCTGATTTTAATTCACATAACAATTTGTAGTTCCATCTGTTTTCCTGAATATGCCATGATTTCATTTTTCTTCGTGTCTAAGTAAACTTCCATTATATACATGTACTGTGATTTATCTGGTGATTGGCATCACAGTGATTGTGAATAACTCAACAGTGAGCTATCTCTGTGGTAAGACTCAGAAATCTTTTGGAGGCACATTCCAATTTGTCAATTCTTAAAATTATTTTTATGCTGATGGACTACTTTCAGCAAGTTCTTGGCTATGTCTTTGTCCCAAAGTGGTTTTCCTCTAGCAGTTTTACTTTGTCATTTATTTGTTTTATTTTTTGAGCTAGAGTTTGTCTGTGTAAGAGCCCTGGCTGTCCTAGAACTCACTTTGTAGACCAAATTGACCTTGAACTCACAGGGATGCTCCTGCCTCTGCTTTCCAAGTGCTGGGATTAAAGGCATGTGCCACTACACCTGGCTTGTCATATTTTATATTAAAGTCTTTGATATATTTTAAATTGATTTGTTGTTATTTGTTGTTTAAGGTAAGAGATAGGGATCAAATTTCATCCTTTTACTTGCAGAAAACAAAGGTTTCGAAGAACTTGTCTTGTTTTCAATGCATATTTTTATTTTTATTTTTATTTTTATTTTTATATTTTTGGCTTTTCCAGACAGGGTTTCTCTGTGTAGCCCTGGCTGTCCTGAAACTCACTCTGTAGACCAGGCTGGCCTTGAACTCAGAAATCTGCCTGCCTCTGCCTCCCAAGTGCTGGGATTAAAGGCATGCACCACCACTGCCTGGCTTCGATGCGTATTTTTAATACTCTTGCCAAAAACAGGGTGTGTGTAGCTCTGTGGGCTGATTCTGGTCCTTTACTCTGCTCCACTGCTCTGAGTATCTGTTTCTGTCCCAGGGCATGCTGTCGCTCTGTGGTATAATGTGAAGTCGGGTACTCTGATACCTGGCATTGTTCTTTCTGCTTAGTAGGGTTTTAACTATTCAGGCTCTTTTGTGGTTTTCCTATGAATTTTAAGTTATTTTTTCTAGTCCTGTAAAAAATGTCATTTGAATTTTGGAATCATAGTGAACCTGTAGACCACATTTGGTGATTTGGCCGTTTCCATAATATTCTGTTAATCCATGAACATGGAAAGTTTTTCTTTAGTGTCTTAAAATTTTCATTGTAGAGTCCTTTTACCTACTTGGTTAGACATATTTCTAGGGATTTTCTTGTTACTAGGGCTGTTTTGAATGGAATAACTGATTCTAATTTCTTTCTTGGCAAATTAGTTGTTGGTATGTAGGAAAACTAGTGATTTTTAACATTGGTTTTGTGTTCGGCCACCTTAGGGTTCGGTGTACCTTAAAAAGTGAAACCATGGTTGCTTTTATGTACAAAATGGTGTCACCTGAAATTGGGGTCAGTTGACTTCATACTTTGCTATTTATATCCCTTTTATTTCTTCTCGTATTGTTCTAGCTGACTTTGAACATTCTTTTGAATGAGAAGAGAAAGAAGGCACCCTTGTACCCTTCCAGATTTTAGAGGAAACGCTCCCTCTTTAACGTTGGCTGTAGGTGTGCTGTGCGCTGCCTTTATATGTTTGGTCTGCTCCTAGTTTCTTTACGCTATCATAAAGGCATATAGACCTTTGCTAGTAGATACCTTTTCTGTGTGTATTGAGATGATTAATTCATTTCTGTCTTTAAGTATGTTTACGTTCTGTGTTACATTTATTGATTTGCATATGCTGAGCCAGCCTTGCATCCCTGAAATGAAACCATCTTTGTTCTGGTGTATGATCACCAATGTGTTCCCTTTGTTCGTGTGTCCTGGGCTTATTCTTCTGAGTAGGTTTTGTTTGGAGTCTACTCTATCAGCTTTGCCAGCCTGTTGATATTTGCTGAGAAGATTGACTCTACCTTTGACTCTTAGTTTGTGGATAAATTTGCCAGTAAGTTATTTTTTGGAGACAGGAAATAAATAAGTTTGTTTTTTGATCAAGTCAACCTGTATTATTTCCGGTAGTCAGTTGAGGCTATTGCTTTTAAGGTTATCATTGAGAGAGGCTTGCTGTCTCCAATGGTTGTTTGAGCAGTTGTTCTGGCTGTTTGAATTATTGCTAATTTTTTTCCTCCTGTTAGTATTAGGGGTTTGTTAATTTCCTGTGTCATGCACAATGAATTGCTTCTCAGCTCTCCTTTGGTTCATAAACAAGACTGTCTTTCTCCTTCCGCTGTATAGAGTCTTTGAGTGGTTTCTGCAGCGCCAGCTGCTTTATCATGAATTGCTTTAGTTTGTGCTCATCCAGAAATGTCAAGAAATAGCTTATTGGGTATAGTGTTCTTACTTGGCAGTTATTTATGTTTAGGGCTTGAAGTATATCATTCCAGAATTTCTTAGCTTCTAAGGTTGCTAACAAATCTAATGTTACTCTGATATGTCTTCATTGTATATGCATCAGCATTTTACCCTTACACCTTCTAATATTGTTTCTTAGCTTTACACCTCTGACATTTGGAGCAGTTAGTGTTAATTGTTAACTTGACAGGATCTAGAATAACCTAGGAGATGAACCTTGGGCAAGCATATGGGAGGTTTTGTGATTGCTTTAATAGAGGTAGGATGGCACACTAGGGATAGAGTTATTCCCTGGCTGGACTCCTCAGCTATGAAAATGAAAAGTAGGGGCTGAGCAGCAACATGCATCCATCTTTGTCTGGTTCCTGCCTGTGGATGTGATGCCACCAGCTGCATCTAGCTTCTGCCATCTTGACTTCTCCTTGGTGGAGAGGCCAGAATAAACACATCCTTTCTTTAGTTTCCTTGGTCAGGGTCTTTTATCCCAGCAACAGGAAAAAAAAACAGCATTATAATTTAACTATGATATGTCATTGAAATGTTCTCTGGTCATATCTCTTTGGGGCTTGAAATGGCTTACATATTTGAATGTCCATTTCTTTTCCTGGCTATACTTTTATTGAGTAAACAGTCTCTACCCTAAGACTCTAAGTCACCTCCTGGTTTTCAGAAGCCATACCAGCATTCTTGGATCTGGTCATGGTCACTGTATACAAATGTCCCTTGTGTCCCCAGAAGGCTTAGCAACAATAGAACTAGAGTACCTGTTGGGGACTTGAGGGCGTGAGTATATATGTAGTGAAATGAGGAGGGAATGGGAAGGAGAAGAGGAAGGAAGGAAGAGTCAGAAAGAGACAATAGAATTTGAGGCTGAGACGTAGAGGAAATCCTGTGGAGTGGGTAGACCAGCAGCCTCAGATGAACAAACTAATGTATAAAAGTACAAGGAATTTCAGTAGGGAATACAATAAACAGAAGACATAAGGGCCTTAATATTTCTTCCTTGTTGGGATGATGGAGTTTCTTCCTCCTCTTCAGTTGTCTTATGTATCAGTCTCCACAGGTTGAGGAAAGGGCACAGCTCTTACTGAACCAGTGAAGACCCTTGGAGAATTAAATTGAGGCAAGGGCAGGGCATACTGGCATGCAGGTGTAGAGACTGATAAAACTCTGTAGCCTTGAAAGTGTAGTGACACCTCCCACCCTGAACGCTCTGTGAATCCTGTCTCTACTCCTCTGCAGATAACGTGATCAATGGGCAGGATTATGAAGTCATGATGCAGATTGACTGTCAGGTGATGGACACCAGGATCCTCCACATCAAAAGCTCCTCAGTTCCCCCTTATCTCCGAGATCATCAGAGGAACCAAACCAGCACCTTCTTTGGTTCCCCTCCAACAGCCACAGAGACAACCCATGTGGTCAGCACCATCCCTGAATCTTTACAGTAGTGCCCTGAGCTGTGCTGGACAGCAGAGAGTGAAGAGCTGATGAGGATCCTGCTCTCTGCCTCCTGAGCAAGGGGAGGACTGACTCGAACTGCACCTCCAGGGGAAGAGAAAGAGAGTACAAGAAGCCACTCTGCTTTTCACCGTCTACCCAGCGGGGCAGAGCATGCTAAAGAGCAGTTCTCTGGTGGCAGTGCAGCCCTGCGGGCAGTGTCGCCTGGTGTTGGTCCTGCTGTGTCGTCTTCAGTGCTTTTCCCATTGTGTGTTTTGTTGTCAGTCATCTTCCTTCAGGTCAGACCCACTTCCTCTTCTGTCCACTCGCCTCCTGGCACAGTAAAGAGATTTGTATTTAAGGCTTTAGATCACGTGCTGGTGTGGTTTCCACCAATTGGCTTTCTCTCTCCTTCGCTTCAAATCCATTCTGAATATTATACTTGAGAAAAGACATTTCAAAAAACCGAGCAGCCAAAAACATCCCACAAAGAGTCAAAACGGTTCAGAGTTTGGGTAAAGGGATTATCTCTGGTTGGTAGAATTTATTTTTACTTGTGATTTGTGGTTCAGCCCTGGACAAATAACTGTTGTGGGGTGACAGAGTGAGCCACACACTGGAGACAAGGGAAGGGAAGGCCAGTGGTGGAATGGAAGAGGAGATGACTCTGTTTTCATATGTGTTTAAACGCGGAGTTCATGTGGCCTCTGTAAGCTCAGAGCCACAGCCACCCCTCACTCTTGAAACTCTGCTAATCAGTAAAGATCTTTAAAGACCTCAGGGCAAATGCTTTCCTCTTTGTGAACCCTCAGCCCAGGACTCGCTCCTGGGAAACCAGACTCAGCAAAGGAACTTGGAGGTAGGTGACCCGGCTTAAGCAAGACTAGAGTTTCCCTTAAGGACTGACAGTGCACAGAGCAAGAGTGGATTCGCAGAGAGGCTGCAGCACAGTGTGGTGCAATTCTCAGTTTCTTCAGTGGAAAGATGATAAAGGAATTAAGCTGTCTTTGTTGTTGCTATGGCCGTGAACACGCCTTTAATCCTAGTATTTGGAAAGTAAGACCGGCTTTGTTTGATATGAGCCTGGTCCACATATCAAAATCTAGGACAGGGCAGCTAAAGCTATATAGAGATAGAGAAGCCACCTCAAAAAGAAATGAATGAATGAATGAATGAATGAATGAATAAATGAATAAATAAATACAAACAAAAAGCAAAAGTTATGTTCATATATTTATATATTTTATTGTATTTTGCCTGCTCCCTCCACCATAGCAAACGGCTAAATTCATATTGCACTCTACATTGTACGTTAATTCACAGAGATGGATGCCGGGACTCCTGCCTTCTCTCGCTTGCTGCCTCCCTTACTAGGATTTCAGGTTTTGATAGACTCTTTCCACTGGCTTGCTATTGCCAGGTGAGCCCATTCCAGTGCGCACAGTGGCAGCTAAGTCCTCTTCTCCCTACAAGGGAGAATAAAGCCAGCCCTTAGGGGTAGCACGCAGTCAGGTCATCCTCTGCCTGTGGCCCCGTTACGCCTGGCACTCTTCACCAACAACTGTTCCCTGGACAGCACTGCTGCCTTCCAAGCTCGTTAGACACTTCCAGGGCGGGGCCATTCTCACTGACTTCAGTGCCACAGTCCATCCTGATTGGCGCTCTGGTGATTTTCAGATAAGACCTGTTTGCCCCGGGGACCAATCCTCTGCCAAGGAGAAGATAGCAAATGCATGGGATACCTTTAGGAGTAGCCATTTGTAGGGGAGATGGGCTACCCTGTGGCCCTGTCCTTCCTGCCTGTAAAGCAGCTCAACAGGAGGCTGTGGTTGTAGGTGGAGGCAGCATGCTCATTCCTGATGCTCATCTGCGGAGACGCAAATAGTGTCTGCAGTGATTCCAGGGTACCAATGCCTCAGACCAAAGTCCTCCATAGTGTCACATTTGCTAAGGCTGATGCCTCTCCTACAGGTAACAGTGGGGATGATGGTTGGAAGACACAGCCAAAGAGCAGACAGAAGCTAAGGCGGCCACAGCACAGGTCAGGGAGCCAAGGAACTGGAGAGGACTGTTCAAAACTAGACTGGAGGCTTGCCTTCTCTGCCCTCACTGGCCTGTCAGGTCCCGCCATAAGGTCGGTCTTATGAGATGAGGAATGGGGCCCTCCTCAGGAGAAACCAGGGAAAGGCAATTGACAGATACAAAGAAGTATCCTGCCATTTAAATTGCTGAAAGAGCTATAGTCCCTGAGCTTGGTAGTTTGTATCTTAATGTTTGAGTGCTAGCACAGGCCCATTGGAGAGGGAAAGCTGCTGTTCTGGGAGGAAATTAAACAGCCATTCAGGTCTCAT
>JADRCD010238766.1:22397-37988 GCA_019843815.1 Montemys delectorum
TAGGAATCATGGTGACTTCCTCCCACATCAGAAACTTCCAGTCAGGCTTCTGCTTTACTAGCATATCAGGAGCTCTTACACTTCCTAACCTAGAGAGCCAGTGTTCCTGTCCAGTGAATCCCCACTCTGATCTCATGGAGGTGCCCCCTTCACCCTCATCTCCCCCCCCCCCGTGATAGCTTTCTTTCCACCTCAGCCTGGGGGCACTGACCTCATCCTTCAGCAGCTACATAGACCTCAACTTCCATGTGTGACCTGTAGTCCATCGTAGGAATCAACCCCCCAAACTCTCCACATATTCCCACACTTGAGAGTAGTTTATAAACCCACCTATAAACCCATATTCCTTACTCACCTGTTCTTTCATCAGTTGTGGGGCATTTTAATTTACATAGTAACGATTTTTTTTTTTTTGCTGCTAATATGAACACCAGTTATATTTTTAACCAAAAGAAAAAAAGTAAGGCCTGGAAGGAAGATAATGGATTGAAGACATTGTCATTCCCACCCTGATTGCACTTGGAAAAAAGACATTTCCTCCCCGGTCCCCACTACAGGAATTGTGGGTGATTTTTAAGTAACTACTGGACTACCTAGGAAGAAATTCCCAGAGTCCAAAAGGAACTATGCACATAGAGAAAATCCAGGTTTCTCCTGCCTAAGGAAACTGTTATTATTCTGTTAGCTTATATTTTTAATAACTAAGCTTAAAACATAGTTTATTTTGGATATTGCTAGAACTTGCAGCAATTCTAATATCTGTCAGGTACTCGTAGAATCTATGAAAAAAACAAAACATAAGACTGTGTGATTAGGAAACTTTCTGAGTCATGGCATGGCCAGCCAGTGTCACAGAACCCAGGAAAACTGCTTGGCTAGCTTTAAGCATTACAGATTCAGTGTGTGAAAAGACTTAATTATATTGGGTTCAAGAACTAAAGGGTCAATAAGTCATCTGTGAAGATCACCAAATACCACACTGGTGTTCTTTTGTCCTCAGTCAAGCTGGTGACTCTAGTTAAATGAAGCAGAAAGTGTGGCATATTCCCCTGGATGCTAATCCCAGACTGAATCCGCAGGCTGAATTCACAGCAGGTGTGGGTCAAGTGAACTATCCTAGTTCTTTATTGCCTCTACTTTCTGGGCAGTTGCCAGGATGCAGGAGATGAAGAAAGCTACAAAGCACTGCTATCTTTGAGATTCTAGGGTTGGGTTCCGCTCCCCCCACCCCCACCCCCCCGTTCTCATCATGGTAATGAGGTTCAGTGAAGCCAGTGGCTTAAATGAGCATAAACCCATGCTCATTTAAGAGTGGGTGGGAGATGGACGGGGTATGTAGCTTAGATGTCGGAAGACTGCTTGTTTGGAATGCCCAAAGTCATGGCTTCCTTCACCACATCAACCAGGATGGGGGAGTGTGCTTAGAAGCCTAGCATTTGGGAGGTGGACTTGGGAAGATCACGAGTTAAGGGTCAACCTGGGATACATGGGACACCCTGTCTTACCATGTGT
This sequence comes from Montemys delectorum, assembly GCA_019843815.1. Lineage (NCBI taxonomy): Eukaryota > Metazoa > Chordata > Mammalia > Rodentia > Muridae > Montemys > Montemys delectorum. The sequence goes on from JADRCD010238766.1 coordinate 23,910, forward strand.
GGAAGAAATGCAGGAAAAAAATGTATTGTTCTCTCCCTGAATAATAATGTCCGTTTACAATAAAAAATGACAACAGACTATTTCATATTTTCAAACAAGTCTTTATAATGCAATACCTGTTCTTTCTCTGAGATCCAAATAAAGACTTTTAAAGCTTTGCTGTCTGTCTGTGCAAAGAAAAACACAAGTGAATCATCAATGTTAAGTGGTTAGTAGTGGGAACAGAGGCCTGAAGAGGTCCTGTGGCTTGTGGGTGTTTAGATAAACCACCGAGCTTGTTTCTCTGTCCTCCCAGGATGGACCAAGTAGAAATGTGCTTTATAATGTCCAGACATTTGAACTACAACCACATCAAGGAATAGAATCATCTAAAACTCATACTTTAACCTTCTGCATCATCAAGAAACTGGGTTTACTCAATTACAGATCCAGTCTTTACCAAAAGCCCTTTCCCAGCTTGAGGTGGCAATGCTATCATGAATAAAGCTAGTCACTGCAGGAATCTAACACAGGCACACACTGGGCCTCGGACATCTTCAAGTTCATTATCTTATTTCAGTGCTAGGCAGCATGTTTCCTAGGAGAGTGGCATAGTTAGGAGGCAGTGGAGCCAGTATTTGGACATAGGCCATTTAGCTCCATTGCAGATTAACTACTACATTCTTTTACTTTCTGAGACATAGAGTTGGCATAGGTTCTTGCCCTGAAAGAACACTGGTAAAGACAGTCTGGAGGCAGATACACAAATAGATAAAATTAGGATAATATCAGGATTCTCCAAATGGCCAGATTAGTCAATGTTATATTTCTGTGATAAAATACCTGAGATAACTCAACTGGAAAGATGTATTTTTGGCTCACAATTCAGTGCATAGTTGGCCCTTTTGCCGTTGGGTCTGTAGCAGAAGCCTATGACATAAGAAGCTGTTTATCTCATGGCAGCCAGGAAACCGTGAGAAACCAAGGGAGGGACTGGAATGCACTATCCTCTTGAAGGGCGCGTCCCCAGTGATCTGACTTCCTCTGACTAGGATTCACTTCCTAACGATTCTATCAACTCCCAGTAGTACCACAGGCTGGTAACTACACCTTCAACACATGACCTTTGAAAGACATTCAAGAGTCAAACTATATATCAAAGGCAAAGTAGCATCCGTTTCAGAATAGACTTGAGTAGACTTTAGAAAGGTATACCTCACCCAGAATGATGTCTCAGATCCCTCCTGCAGGGAAGATCAACAAAGAGGAAAGAAATGAACAGCAGAAAGGAATCAAAACCAGGCAACGTGGCTGGAGATGGGGCCTCCAGAAAGAAGTCTCACAGGAAGGAGCTCTGGTGACAGAGGAGCCATAGGGTTTTGATAAACTGTGATGATGAAACGCACTCGTCTTCCTTTGCCAGGCCCTTCAATCAAAGCAGGTGGGAAGTTTTCTACCCCTTGTTCTGGGGAGAGAGGGAATAAGGGCGGCTTTAGTGTGCCACAACTAAGAAGAAAGCACACCAACAGTTCAGCAAGACAAAGCCATATGGTGAAGAGTCAGTAGGAACAGGAAAAGAAAACTTCCCTCCACTCAACCCACCATCACCATCCAATTCCTATAGGATTGACCCCTGGGACCTCCTGTTCTATGTATGTATGTATGTATGTATGTATGTATGTATGTATGTATGTAGGCCAAGCAGATTTTGAATCTCAAAGGACAACCACAAATGACACTTGGTTGTGCAATACATGATGTCTTAAGTAGAAGCCTCCTCCGGTACAACCCGGCAATTTCTCCAGCTGCTGATTCAGATCCCAGGAAATCTAGAGCATATTTCTGTGTGTTGCACTCATGTGGTATGATCCACACAAGCATTAGAAGAGAACCCTTCCTTAGTTCAGTTCATGGCCATAGCTGATACTTATCGAAGGTGTAGCTTTCTGCCAGACATTGCTCTAAGGCTTTACAAGCCTTCATCATGTAAGCTTCAAAGAAGCCTTAGAAAAGCTAGAGAGAGGGTTCAGTGGGTAAGAGAGCTTCCTCTTCCGGAAGACATGGTTCCATTCCCAGCATCCACATGGAAAGTCACAACTGTCTCTAATTCCAGTACCAGGGGATCTGAGACACACACGCATACACACACACACACACACACACACACATACACACACACACACACACACACACACACACACACACACGCACACATGCAGGCAAAACATATATACTAAAACAAAATGTTTTAAAAAGATACTGCCTCGTCATAGACATCATTCTCCACACATATCACAGATGAAGACCCAGAAGGGGTTAACTTACCGCGGATCTTATGACCAGTACTAAGTACGCAGTGAAGCCTGGTGTTGGCATTAAGTCCGATGACTGGAAAGCCACAGCCCTCTTTCTTCATTGGCCTTCCCCCTTGGAGGCCATCCATAAAAGATGACCACAGGTGACAAAGCAGAGAGAAAGAAACCAAACCGTAAAACATGGGTAGCCGGGGTGGTCAGGAAAGGGGAAGTTCATCAAAAGTCAAGTGCTGAGGACGTGGCCATGAGTCACTCATTCCCTCAGAAGCCCCTCAGTGCTGACTGCATGGAGAACAGCTGTTGCACGGCCTCCCCTGGACAGCAGCCTTTGTGGTCTCCATCTGTCTGGGTTGCACAGCGGGATAGAACACGCAGCCCTACTCCCAGTTGTATCCACTGCCCACTCTTCAGTATGTGCTCTGCACAGCTTTTCCCTGCCTTAAGAATTTTCCTCACAAAATAAACTCCTAGTGAGAGTCTTGGACTCTGAGATGATAAGAGATTACTAACCTCGAAATACATTGGTCCAGCAGTGAAGGATGTATCTTACAATAAATGCAACACACTACATTAACAAATGGGCCATTTTATGACGTGAATTGCTTTGCAAGACTTCCCGCAAATCTATGTGCCTTTAAATGGAGAACCTTTTGAGCGTAATCTTAAAAAGTGCCGTCTGCAGTGGTTTACAGGCATAGCTCATAATTTTCTCAGCAGTCAATCAGGCCCCAGGAAGAACTCAGAGTCCTGGGAGCATTCTCTTTCACTTCCTAGGTGTCCCCCCTGACTTCTCAAGTCTCTGGGGTCATCGCCATTGTCTAGGCACCAGTGGGATTCCTGGGCTCTTACCTCAAGACAGTGGGCTAGAAGAATTTGCCCTGGAATGTAAACCCTTAACCACAGTCTAAGTGATGCACCAGGCTCAAACATCTAGTGGTAGGTCGTGGGAAACTGCACAGAGGCTCGACAACACTTTTTCCCTGGGCGATGCTTGAACAGTGTCTGCTCCTGCTTCCATGTGGTCACCCTCTGTCCCCACAGAGTAAAAGGCAACCTCTAGAAGTTCCTGGTCAGCCTAGAAGAATAAAGTTAAGACACAGTTGATCCCAGGAGAGAGATGGGGCGCGGAAGGCTCACTGGCCAGGTCTCACCATAGCCACAGAGTTCTCCCCTCATTTGACGGCTGGTCCCAGGATATAAATGGTGTGTCTACCACATTGCCTCTGGTTTCAAATTGCTGGAATTCCCCATTGCTAAGCAACATTTTTTCACATCAGACCAGCACATTGCCCCCTTTTGAGTCTGGCAGTCTCTTAGAAGAAGAACTCCAACAGCCCTCGTACAACCAGCCAGGCCTTTTCCATCAATCCACCAGCTGGGAGGAACTGGTATTCATCTTCATTTAAGCAGCCTAGGCAGGAAGGAGCCTGCACTCAGCAGGTGACTGTCCTGGTGAGCCCCTCGAGAGGCACACTGCCACAGGCAGGCGGAATTAGTATCCGGTTCAGGTCAACAGAACAGGAGCCACACAGAAAGAGGCTTGAACTCACAGAAATTGGATGTTTTTCCCTTCTCACCACCTCTGAAGTACATGTTTGTTAAATACTTGCCTGAGAACTTGCTAGAAAGGCAACTTCCATGACTCCCAAGCCAAAGCCAAAGTCAGACCCTGTGGTGGTTTGAATGAGAATGGCTTCCATAGGCTCATATATTTGAATACTTAGTCCCAGGTTGGTGGAATTCTTTGGAAAGGATTAGGAGGTGTGGCCCTTGGTGGAGGAGGTGTGTCAGTGGGGGCGGGCCCTTGGAGGAGGAGGTGTGTCAGTGGGGGCAGGCTCCGTGGTTTCAAAAGCCAATGCTGTCCCCAATTATTTCTCTCTCTGCCTCATGGTTGTGTCTCAAGATGTGGCCTCTTAGCTACTGCTCTAGCACCATGCCTGCCTGCCTGCCTGCTGTCATACTCCCCTCCATGATGGTCATGGATGTCTAACCCTCTGAAACTGTAAGCCTCAAATTAAACACTGCTTCTACTGTCATCATAGTATCTCATCAAAGCAATAGAAAAGTAACGAAGACAGACCCTGAGGCTGGCTAAGCCCAGTAATCGGTTTAAACAGGCATGGAAGGATCCACACAGGTGTCTGAGAGCCATGTATGAAGATGCCTGCCCAAGCAGCCGGAGCTAAGGACCTTGAGACTCTGCCATAGGGAAATCTTCTGCAGCTTCTACATTTTTTTCTTTTTGCAACTGCCATTTTGAAAGACTGCAGGAGTCATCATGAACATTCACAGTCTCCCATCCTTGGTTGGATCACATGACCTCCTGCTGTCCCAGGTGGCTGCATCCTCAGCCAAGGAGACAGGAGTCAGGATTAGGTCCTTTACCAGGTACCCAGGCTCAGCCAAGTCAGCAAGCATCCAGGGCTTGGGGGTCTGACTCCAGGAAGGAAACACACTAACTACTTGCTCTCCTCCAGATCCATGGCTTCTGGACATTGGGCTTCCGAGATGTCCTGTTTTGAAATCGTACCCTCTGCTGATGAAGCAGGAAGTCTCCTGGGCTGGTGATCAGCCCTCCCTAAGATACAAGTTAGGAGAGCTCGGGTGTAACTGGAAGGGATCCTGGACCTTCCTCTCTGTCTTCACAGTTCCCCAAGCTCCAGTATGTCCAGTGGGCTACAGGCTCTCACTCCCCTCAGCACAACCCTCTTCATATTAGGGGCTCCCAGTCTCAGAGACCTATTGGAATCATTGGGAGTGTTTAAAACCTACTACAAGCTGGTTCCCACCCTTAGACATTCTGACCTAATTGCCATAGGGTGTGATCTAAACATAGGAGTGTTACATTTCCCGAGATGAGTCTAATATGTAGACGGGTTTGGGACCAATGAGTTAGATCTTTTGAGACCTCCATCTGATGTTTATGAAGCAACACAGTTCAAGACACTCAGGGTGGAACAGGGTTCCAGCGACAGACAGAGAAAGTTGCATTTAAATAGTCAAGAGTCAAGACTGCACAAAGATCTAGCAAAGAAAGGAAAGGAGAGAGTAACTGGGGCGGGTGGCTATTGGATTCTCTTGTGGAGATGACGTCAGACATTCCTCTGCGATGTTAGAACGGGAAACACATGAAAATAACCATGACTGCAAGTGGAACTTTCTGGGAAATGGCATGTTCTTGGAAGGAGAGGAAACAGGACTGGGAGAAGAAGAAAAGAAGGGGGGGCAGGGAGGCTCAGGAGAGGGAGAGAGAGAGAGAGAGAGAGGGAGAGAGACCACAGAGAAGCTGACTAGAAATGATGTAAACAGAGGGGAGGAGAGAAGGCTTCGGTTGGTGTGAGGAGTTGGGGAAAAAGGATAGTGGCTGACGCAAGAAGAAGCCTCAATGAAGCCACACAAAGGCCAAGAATGAAGAGGGATCCATTTCTGAGAAGATGGAAGGATTCAGACCTGGTCGGTGACCAAACCTTCCCGGCCTAAGGCCCCTGGAGTCAGAGGGTTCCCTGGAAGGGGCTTAGCACACGGCTTCTGGTCACATAGGTGCTCAAGGAAAGAATAAGAGACCGCAGTCCCCCCAGTCCCTTCCCTCCGCCGCCTCATGCCCCTGAGAGAGGACTCCATGCCCGTAGGTGGGAAGGCCAAACCCTCCCTCTTGGAAATCTCCTAGGGAGAGAGGGCCTGTGCTTCAGGAGTAGCTGAGGAACGGTGCCAAGGGGCAGGTAGGCCAGCTTCAGTCTCAGCTCCCATGTTGGTTTATCGGGGTGCAGAAAAACAGCTCAACCCCAAGCCTGGCACCAGTCTCATTCTTAGATCACACCCTAGTGACTTTGGGAGAACCATCCAAATACCAAGTCAGACACAAAAGAAAAAGAAAAAAGAAACCTTAAAGATCAAATCAAGGGAAAGTACACAAGCTCTTAAATTCTTGGAGGAAAGAGTTTTTTGTTTGTTTGTTTGTTTTGTTTTTTCAAGACAGGGTTTCTCTGTCTAGCCCGGGCTGTCCTGGAACTCACTCTGTAGACCAGGCTAGCCTCGAACTCAGAAATCCGCCTGCCTCTGCCTCCTAAGTGCTGGGATTAAAGGCGTGCACCACCATCACTTGGCCAGAGGAAAGATTTTATAGTGACTATGTGTAACATCAAGTGACTCCTCCTTATAGCCCACCCGCTGTGACAAGCCCTTACAGAATGGAAATGCCAACCACGCCACATGGAAGGCTCTAACTTCCAGCATGCCTTGGCTCAGATAGGGAGGTCCCAGTCCAACTAGTGAAACTATGCAGGAAGATGCTGATGTGTGACACACACACACACCCCATCCCATTCTGCTTCCTACCATTTGAAGTTGTTCTCAGGAAGTTCAGGAGAGATGCTCAGGGAAGCCCATCATCAAATGTGTCAAGATACTGAAAGAGTCTACTAGCCAGTACCACTCCTCTTGGACATGGTAGACCTTCAACGTTATTGCTCAGGCTGCACCCTCACCCTGGCCTGGCCCGAAAGCTATGTTTGAATGCTCTGAGGATTCATACTATAACTCTTTGAGCCTAGTAGCCAGGAGCTTCCTTGGTGGCTCCAGCATTTTTAGTCTAGTTTCTTGTGGGAGAGAGGTCCAATTGCTGGCAGGCCTCCCAGCTTTCTGTGCAACCTCTAATTTATCATGACTGCTGGCTTGGGTGTCACAGAGAAACAAAAGGTAAACTGGTCTCCTCTGAGTTCCAAAGGCAGCAAGGCCTGGGGGCCATAAGCTGTCACTCACTCTTTAAGAGACAGGAGCAAAATAAAGTCAAGAGTTCGACTTGGAGTCAAGAGCTCGACTCCTGCAGAGTTGCAGAGGGCAGGATGGTTTGTCGTGCAGCAATGCTGTGACCAAAAGGGCATCCCTGTCAAGGCCCTTTCTGTTCCACAAGTGCATCACGGAAGAAAGCGGCCCCTCCATAACAGAAGTAACCATTGTGAGTTGAAGGAGTCAGCATGGGTCTATGGAGGCAGACAGGAATTTCTCTGCCAGTGAGAAGGCCTAGAAGGGCAGAGGCCATAGGAGCCTGGAGGGTATCAGGGGATATTGAGAGGGTGAGATGACTCAAATGGTATGGCCACCAGCCCTGAAGATCTGAAATCGGTCCCTGGGATCCTTAAGGTGAAAGGAAACAACTCCCACAAAGTTGTCCTCTGACCTCCATGTCTATGCATTATAGCACACGTGCCCACAAATCAATGAATAAGTATAGTTTTTAAAATCTAAAGGTCCTATCAAAGTGAGCAGAATGAGAGCCAGAACATCAGTCCACTACTGCCCTTGTTGAGTTCTGAACAAGAACAAGAAATGTTCTCCAGAGACAGTCAAACCAAGGAGGAAAGCATGCAGGAATGAGAGGCCCTGGTGTGGCCTGAGAAGGCGTATGCCAAGAGACAGGTGGACAGTGGGGCTACAGGGAAAGATGAGGGTCTTGTGGGAGGGAGGTTTGAATGAGGCCTTGTGGAAAGGGGAGAATTCAGCCTATGTTGACTGGAAAGGACAATCGTGCTAACAAACCCCCCACAGGGGCAGGGGCAGATTCACAGCCAAAGGCCTGTTGTGCTCAGAGAAGAGTCAAACTGGCGAATAGGTAAGGTCTTACACTGACGGCGTCACTTCAGCGCTAAAATTGCTCTGGAGCAGCCATGAAGGGTTGAGATGGCTCCTCACACTTAGCTCGGCTTCCAGAATCATGTTCAAGGGGCCCAGGAGGGAGTGCATAGGAGTCAGCTTGCAAAAAACATGAGTTCTTCGAAGGGTTCAGAGCGCTGCCATGATAGCTATTCTTCGTTGTCTACTTGACTGCATCTGAAATTAGAAAAACACAAATGGCTAGGCACACCTGTAAAGGATATTTTAAAAAAATATATATTAATTAAAATCATTTGAAGAGGAAAGACCCACTTCGAAGACACATCTTTAATCCTTTTGATGAGGGAAGATGCATTGTTAATCTAGGCCATACCTTCTCCTGGCAGCCTATATAAAGGACGTGGAAGAAGGAAGCTGAATCTCTTTTGCCAGCCTGCTCTCGGGTGTGGATGTCCCTGGTGCAGTTTGTATTTTGATGTTAATTCCGCTTTCCCAAGAGGGTTTGTCTAGAAAGAGGAATGAGTCATGAACTCAGGTGACTTCTTGTGAACCCGCCCCTAATGAATAAAGGAACCAATCACTGGGTGAGCAGGCGGGACTTCCTGGTTGGACGGGAGAAGAGAGGAGGCAGGAGAGAGATTGGGGCTTTTGGATGGGGACAGTGAAAGGACAAGATGTAGCTACTGGCGACCCGCAGTTTAGATGACAAATCCACCAGGATTCTCCACTGGAGGATTTAGATTTAATATGGTTTACGAGATTAGGATTCTAATTGATGTGACCAGCAATTGAGTTATCATTGATTCTGAAATAAATTTGTGTGTTTTTTTTCCTTCACAGGGCGGCTCGACTGGGTTCCAGAGCGAGCAGGCTGGCAGGCAGCAAAGCGTGGGTTTGGCTGATGTGCACCACAAAAGGCCATGGGAGTTTTGAAGCATGGGGCTGGCCTGGTAACGACCCGCTAGTGGGAGCTTAGCCAGATGGGTGGAGAGATTTGAGAACTCTGAGTTAGAGAGTCTCCACGAGATGAGAGCAGGCCAGCCATTGCCCACCAGTGCATGGCAAGCAATAGCATGATTCATTTTTTAAATGTCCCGCAATTAGCTCTCATTCTCAATAACAAGAGTCCACTCCTTCACTGGCATTACAGCCTACTTCTTCAGGATTCTGGTGTATACTGAAGACCATCTGAGACATCTGGCCTCATAGATGAACCTTCTGTTGGTAAACAGCCATTGGTGGACTAGCTGGACCACAGCCTGTAAGCCATTCTAATAAATCCCCATTCTGTAAGTTATGTTTCTCTGGGGAACCCTGATGAATATAACTGCTTTACACCAATGGTCCAAACACACCTCCTCTTCTCCAAATATTGAGCCTACGGCCCTGGGGTGCAGGAGTCCCTTCCCATCTGAACCCAAGAAAGCTTTGAGGGCTCTTTTAGGGACCTCTAAAGGGCTCTAAAGGGCAAAGCCAGTGGTGACAACGCAATAGAATTAATATTTATTGAGCCTCTCTATGATCCCAGAGGAATACACAAAGACTTTCTTGTAGCTATGGCTGACGAGAAGAGGGGTGAATGTGGTCAGTCCATGTGCTCAGCATGAACAGAGGCATTTGGCCAATCATGTAGTTCGATCCAGAAACAGAGGCGGGCCAGGCAGTGGTGGCGCATGCCTTTAATCCCAGCACTTGGGAGGCAGAGGCAGGCGGATTTCTGAGTTCAAGGTCAGCCTGGTCTATAGAGTGAGTTCCCGGACAGCCAGGACTATACAGAGAAACCCTGCCTCGAAAAACCACACAAAAAAAAAAAAAAAAAAGAGAGAGAAAGAAACAGAGCGGAATTGTGGGCACTCAAGCTTTGAGAGCTGGAAGAGGTTCCTTGTTCTGCCATGTGGGACCACATGCAAGAGGAGAGAGCAGAGAAAATGAAAGGGGAGCCTTTGAGGGTCCCCGGGGGGTACAGAAGGTCAACACAGACCTCGTATCTCCTGCCCTGGTAACGAAGAGCATAGCCGCTCCTCCCTGGAAACTGATGAACTTCGTGTTGTATCCTCCTGGCTGCTGACCTGTGTTTGAGCCAGGCAGAGTGGATGGGGGCGGGGGGGTACTGACTTCTGCAACCAGCACCAAGGTGAGGACCATACCACTCCCAGGTCTCTCCCAGTCACAGGCTCACAGGCAAAATGCCAGCTTATCAGGGATTGGAGGGTGGAGCTGGAGTTCTTTAGAGAGCGGCAGGCAGACCTCCCATCTTTCCCTCCCAACCTCATCCCTGCCTGTCCAGTCAAGAGCTGGTTGCTATGGGACTCTGGGAAGTTCACCAGAGTTCTTTGGCCCATTCTTGGCTTTTGGGGCAGTTGGCCGTGTTTTAACTCTCCCAGGCACTGCCAGATTTTCCTTGGTGCTTCCAGGCCAGGCCATCTCCTCCAGAAAGAGAGCTCAGCTGAGGTCACTTGGAAAGTAACCCGGACTGGGGCCCTGCCCCCACATTGTCTCTGCCAACTAGCCTTCGTTCCTGTGCTCTTTCCTGATCACTCTCTTGTTGTCCTGGCCTGTGTTACCATAGGTCACACTGTGGTCCCCAAACATAGGAGTATTATGCAGCAAAAGTTTGATACAACTTGTTTGCATCTAGTGACTCTGGGAAAGCACTAAAAATGGAGCACCCTAGGGATGCTGGGTCATGACATCTCCGTAACCATTGGTTTTCAAACTTCTGATGGGAAAACCAGTAGAGATGAGCTCACCCTATAGCATCACACATTCCTGGAGAGTCTTAGATAATCTGCTCATTTATGTTCCGACTTATTCCAGAAATGCATGCATGCGCTCGTGCGTGTACACACACACACACACACACACACACACACACACACACACACTCCAGTAAAAAGAAAAGGGAACGTTGAAAACATAAAATAGACCTGGTAGAGAGGCAAGGCCAATGTGGACACCATAAAAATCCCACATGTTTCCGATGAGCCTTAAGCTTTCCAGCAGCTAATATGAAAAGAGAACTTTGTATGAAATGAACTTTGGAAAATTGAGGTGGATTTTGAATGTATTCATGGAGGTTGCTATAAAATATGTTTATAGTGGACATCTGGTTTTGTTTTATTTTGTTTGTTTTTCTGCTCTGCAGCTCTTCCTAAAGGAGTCACCCCTTCCTAACTTGGTATGACGAAGGTGGGCCGTCAGTCAAAACCCACCCTTGGTATGAGGTAGGGCTGGCACCCAAACTCATAGTCAGATCTTGGAGAGAGACATGGGAGTCGTAGGTGTCTAGATCGGAGGCTCCTGTGAGAGCACCATCTTCAGGGGACAACTCACAGAGTTCTGCTGTACAGAGCCGGCCTGCTCTGTCCTTCCCTTGATCCGACTTTCCACATTTGCCTCTGAGACTGTGAACTGCTCACATCTTTCCAATAAATTCCTTTTGGCTTAAGATAGCTCGAAACTATTTTTGTGGCTTACAACCAAAGACTTCTAAAAGAAACGAGGTTAATAAAACTTTGGGTAGAATATGAGAATGCCCTCAAAAAACAAATAATCCGTTCAGTGTTGGTGTCTTCGAAAGCTACATTCTCAGACCTCTCATTCGTGCCCATTTGCGATTTCACGAGAGTTGGGGAGCAGTTAATGAAGCATGTGGGGAAGAGGATTCGGGTGTTGGGTTGCTCATGGGGAGCCAAAGAGAACTCTGTGGTCAGGAGAGCTAAGTTCATCTTTAATATTGACTAATACTGCTTTCCTGTGCTCAGTGAAAACCCCAAATGACCCCATTTCCTGCATGTCATTTCACTAGTTGAACTACAGGATAGTGAGTGCTGTTTCCCTGGATTCCCAGAAAAGGTGGCTGGCTATCCTCACCCAGGCCATGACAATGTGGGATGAATGAATGATATAGGCCCTCTGGGAGCCTTCTCTCAGTGTAGTCCAGAGCCTGCCTTCCTTGAGCCTCAATTTCCCTAAGTCTCATCATGACCACACTATGGCCTGCCTGATCTGTGGAGCACTGATGAAAGGCCTGTGGGCAGGAGGAGAACAGGATTAGAGAATGACACCCCATGACTTCAGTCAGGGTGCACTTTGTGAAGTCCTAACTTGGCTTGGTTTATTGTATGATCAAGTCAACGCCTCATTCATGGAGCAGATCCCTAACGCACAGGCATTAGAAGTTGGACTCAATGCTGAGAGGAGTCCCAGATGAAAGAACTGGCCTCTTCTCAGTCTCTGGGTGGGACTCCTCCCTGCAGAGACCACCCGTCCACACACATGACAGTTATCCCTGGGCTCATATTTAGGGCTACCTTTGCTATGTCCGGAAGAATGGGTGTGGTGGCTAGACTTACGTCAATTTGACACACAAACCAGAGGTATCTATCTGGAAGGAAGCCACCTTCATTGGGAAAATGCCTCCATAAGATCTGGTGGGAAGGCATTTTCTTAACTAATTATTAATGGAGGAGGGCCCAGCCCACTGCAGTTGATTCCAACCCTGGGCTGATGTCCTGGGTTCTAAATGAAAGCAGGCCGGATGGACCATGGGAAGCAAGCCAATAAGCAGCACACCTCCGTGGCCTCTGCATCAGCTCCTGCCTCCTTGAGGCAGGATCCTACCCAGGCTTGAGTTCCTGTCGTGACTTCCTCTGCTGATGAGCAGCAATGTGGAAGTGTAAGCCCAATAAATAAACCCTTTTATCCCCAACTTGCTTCTTGGTCACGGTGTTTCATTGCAGCAGTAGAAAGCGTAACGAAGGCAGGTGGCACGACACCACTTGGATAAGACCTTGCAGACAGCCCAAGTGTCAAGGAAAACAGGACACAGGGTCAGAGTAAGAAGTGTTCTGTCTGCAGGGAACTAGGGAAGCATCACGTGATGTGAAGGTAGGAGGTTCAGCCAAGCTCGGCTCACATTCCAAAGGACGGATCTGCAAGCTTGAGTAGATCCCCAGCCAGGACTCAGCCAGGAAGGGTCCAGGAACTCTTAAGCTCTTCACTGATGTGAACATGATGAAAGTATTCAGAGTTGGAGGGAAGTTTCAAGAGAATGTTTGGAGGATTCCTTTGGAAACACCTCTGCTGGGTCCCGCTGTCTTTCCTGGTGGAAAGAGGTGCCTCCTCTTCACGCAAGGTTGTGGGAGGATGGTTTTAAACACACATCTGGGGATACTTAATCTATGTTCTTGTAGTTTAGGGCCACAGTGGTCCGGCGATTGACACCCATTTGGACAACGTTAGATGGGAAGATGGGCCGACTACTTCTCAGTCCATATACACACATGTTCATGTACACACCGCATATACATCAGATACATATACATTGTATACACATACATCATCATGTACACATACATCATCATATACATATACATGTGTGTATATATATATATATATATACAGTTATTAACCTAGGTGAGCCTGCACTCCCAGACTTTGTCAGGATAAATAATATGTGAGAATTTTCTGTGAGCCGGGTGCGACCAAGTATGAAGTCATCTTGGGTCCTCCCCAAGTGGACCATTCAGAGGGACAGAGGGGACAGCACCAGATTTTTCCAGGTTCAGGAGAGGAAGATGGCCAGGTGGACTAGAGATCAACCACATAAAGACAACATGGCAGAAAGTCTGTGTCAAAGTGCAGGGAACTCTTCTGAGAACCACCGAAATGCTCAGGAAAGTCTCTGAACCACCTCAGAGACCTGAGGGACAGGCCATGCTTTCCCATGCTTGCACTTACCCCTTCCCCCTCCCTTCCTCTTCCTCCCCTGCCCCACCTCCTTCTCTCCACTCTCTCTATGACAATGACCTCCTTACGAGTCCAGCACTCCTGTCTACAGCAGGCCCAAGGAGGAGGGCCGTAGCTGGGGCAGAAAACTCAAATTCAGTGTTTTGTTTTCCAATTCTTTTTAAAAATTTTCCAAGTTTTATTTTTTATTTTATGTGTATGGGTGTGTTGCCTACATGCACCTCTGTGTGCACGCCTGGTGCCTGCAGAGTCGAAAAGAAGACATCAGATCCCCCGGAGTTGGAGTTACAGAGGGTTGCAAGGTGCCATGTGGGGGCTAAGCACTGAACCTGTGTCTGGGAATCAGACTTGGGTCCTTGGGAATGCCGCCAGTGGTCTTAACTTCTGAGCCACCTCTCCAGCCGTTTGGTGTTTTGATGACAGA